>JAKNSD010000031.1:468449-529462 GCA_023525715.1 Cichorium intybus
TATAGACAAAGTGGAGGAATACTTTGAAGGTCTAGGGATCACAATACCTGAACGTGTAAATACTCCCGATTACTTAATAGATATTCTCGAGGGCATAATAAAACCAATGGCAACGTGACAGGTCAGCAACTTCCCGTACGATAGATGCTTCACAATGGGTATAGAGTACCCAGGGCCGGCCCAATGGGCTGGGCAAGCTGGGCGACCGTCCCGGGCCCCCATTATATATAATAATAATAACTGTTCATATATTTATTATTGTGAAATTTAGCATAAATTCTTGCATGCCGGGGTGGTTATAGTCTTGCGTTCTAAACCTTTTGATTCCAGGTTCGAGTATTGCATTTGTTTAACTTTTTGCGCTTCCAAAAGTTTCTTTTTTTATTTAACGGAAGGTGTTTATAAAAAGCACGTTGGTTCATCGGCCTACCAACCGGTGTTTTTAGGGAAATTCCCCTGTCAGAGCTAAAATTGCTAAACATCGAAAATATGCATTTATAGAGCTATATCTTATGCATTATAAATTGTACTTCACTTTGGATTTTATTATTTTTCACTGTGAGAAAGTTCTTTCATGAAGCCGGTTGCTTGCTTGCTGGCACGGCCAGTCGACAACAGAATTGGTTACATGATTCCTCCTTGTAAAATTACACCACTTTCACTTTAAACCATGAACTTCTAGTTTTTTAATATATGCCCTATTCCATCCTGTTCTTTGGCTGATTTTCTATATATTCCCCTCTACTTCTATATCTAACTATTTTATTTTATATATATACAACAAAAAGTAAGAAATTCCTCTGTGTCAACTCACGTTTTTCTTTCAAGTTTCAACAATTGAAATTTCATTTCCAATATATCGGTAATAGGGTATTTATTATTTTATTATATATTTAACATTTTATTGTATTATTAGATAAATTTGTTTATTAAAGGTATTTAATTTATATTTTACGTAACCAAACTTTACCCTATAAATAAGTTTATAAATATAAAAATTTTATTCCTATTAATATATCGATAATTTATATCGACAAATTGGTCTATATGTGTAACCAAACTTAAATGCACCTTTTTTTCTATAGTTAACCATCAGACCAAGATCATATAATGGTATTATAATTATGTGTTGCGCTTGTGGCACTTGGATTTCGACTGTAGAGCTAAGAGCCATCGATTGCCAAGACTAGTAAGTTTTCTAGTTTTCTTAAATCTATCGATTTTTTCCATAGGTGGGAAGTCCCCAGCCTGCTATTGTATTTATTTTCTAAATTAATAAAAAATTCTAGAGGTACCCCTCTTTTATTATAAACAAAATTTATCGCTAGGGGTCCCATTTTATATTTCGCCCCGGCCCCAAATCGGTTTGAGACGGCCCTGAGAATACCCCCCCCCCCCCCCCCCCCCGATATGTTGCATCTCTATGATCAAAATTCATCACCATCACCACCTTCTCAAGAAGCCAACAATAAGGATCAATGAGAAGTTGAAAAGTATAATTACTTCAGTGCCCATGATTTATCGGGCAAAGTAACTCCCGAAGTTTTTAGTCAGTATAAATATTACCTTGGAGGTAATATTTTCGGAGAACTCTCGATAAATGGTGATTTATTCGAGTTAATCACAAAATGACCACTTATTTCAACAAAATAATCGTGAAATTGCTTTTTCATTGGTTCCACACCACCATATTTGGCGATTGTTTTCGCGAACATGACATTTTTATCACAACATTCGCTTTCTCAGTACCTTTTCCACGAAGAATGTTCTTTTCGGGAACCGACTAACTTAAGTTTTTCATTTAAATATAATCAAATTTGGTTAAGGTGTTTAGGTCTCATAAGGTTCCGTGTTTGATTCCCATGGAAGACTATTTTTTATATGTAAATATGTGTAATAAGGTGGTCTTTAAAAGGACTCGGACCTGCATGCTTTGCCTGAAAAGCCAAACACCAGAACTAAATTTATTGCACCTAGTTTTGTTTACATTTCAAGAAAATAATTATGTTATCCAATTTCACGATTATTTATAATTTCACGTAATCTACATTATTTTTGGTAAAATAGATGGTCATTTTTTAATATAGCCTTCTCATTTTTTGTCTTTTTTGTGATTAAATTCTAGTTTTTAGTATAAGGATTTATGATTACGTGTTTACAGGGCTGCTAAACAGCAAATGAGAGATGCTAGAGTACAGGCTACAGATTATTTAATTCTTTTGCTTGCGGGAGCTTGTTTAGGAACCATGGCTGAAGTGAGTGATGTGTCATTTGGATATACTGGTTATCAATATACCGTCATTGCTGTTTTTGTAAGTGCAAAAAAACTAATTATTTACAATAAACTTTTTCTTGTAGTATTTATGATGTCTTGATATATGATTTTCAGCTTTGTTATGCATGATTGGAGCTTTGATAACATTTTCACAAGATAAATTACAATACAAGAGGGAAAGTGCTAGTGGGATGAACAGCTTATCTTATTATGGAGAAAGATACAATGGATCTTTTGAATATAGTCATGAAGCCTTTAGTTTATCTTTGCATCTTCTATTTTTTCAGTTATCCAAGATCAAGCTTCGAATCAAATTACTTAATTCTTTTGTGACTGGTTTATTATGTAACTGGCATATCATATACCCTCACGATTTCCCTCGAATTTAGCCAAGCACATTTGGTATGTCATGTTTTAAAATACTAATAAATGTATTTTTTTTAGTCTATTGTAGAGGGTCCATATCATTAGAGAACTCAAATTTGTGAGGGAACCAAGGTACTCAAAGATATGTTGTTCACCTGGAAAAGAGGGAGTGTGTTTTCAGGGGCTGGCAGGCATTCCATGTATACATGGGATGGATGTCATTGCCTCATTGAACCTAGATCGAGAGTCCTTTGTAGTAGGGTGTTTTAGTAAAGCCTTTTTCCTCAGCAGCTACGAGTACACCATCTACCTACTAAATGACAGTTCTTTATGGCCATGCAATGATTACCTCTATATTGTTTGGCCTCCAAAAAGGAGAAGACTGCCTTCTAGGCCATGTGTTAAAAGAAAAGGAGATCAACAAAAGAATGAACTAAGTGGGAACAGAAGGCATGTTTCAAGGTCAGGCATTCCACAAAGATGTAGCATCTGTCATGGAAGTGGGCACAACAAAGCTAAGTGCCCAACTAAGCCAATTGAATTTACTTTAAAGAATAACTTTCAAAAGGAGGTCAAAGTAATCCAGATCATGTAGATGAAGTGCCTGTTAGTTAACCTCCTGTGGATGAAGTACATGTTAGTCAACCTCCTGCGGATAAAGAGCCTGTTAATCAAGTTACAGATGATGAAGTCCCTGTTGATGAAGATCCTGTTGATGTAGTTCCTGAAACTCAAGTGTTCGTGATGAGTAGTTCAGAAAGAATGAAGAAGGTGACGGTTGTTCCAAACATGCATGTGTTAGAGTGAGGAAAACTTCATAAAGAATCCCCTTAATGGCTCTCAATAAGAAGGTTGTTCCAAAGAATGGAAGTTGATGCAGTGTACAAAAGGCAGTTACTTTAAAATGATTAGGGTTATATTGATTATGTTAACGTATTAATACAATTTCCTGGGTGTTATTCCTTGCTAATGGGGTAAATTTTGATGTTAATGGCTTTTATGGCCTTGGTATTATCTTTTGTATTAAACAACTCTGGTGGCCCACAAGTTTTGATGCCCTTGCTACTTTAATCAACTTTTGATGTTAATGACTTACCAAGATTGGTGTTATATACATATTATGTTGTTTCTTGATTTTTAAAACGCTTATGCTTTGGTATTCTTGACTGTTAAAGCTATATACTTTAGCCATTTCATGATTTATTAAAAAAGGCAGATACTTTGGAATTATTGATTGTTAATAGCAATGTACTTTCATCAATTCAAAGCTATAAACTTTGGTCATTACCTGATTTTTAAATACTTTGGTATTCTTGAAGTTGTTAATAACAATGTACTTTGGTTAATTCAATGTTGCAAGTTTTGATCATTTTAAAGTCAAAGGGTTTATTACTTTTACCCAGGTTTCGGTCATTCCCTATTTTTTAAAAGCAACATACTTTGGTATTCTTAACTGTTAATAGCACTACACTTTAGTCAATTCAAATTTATAAGTTTTGTTAACTTTAGAAGGTTGTTGCATTATAATTGCAAAAGTTCAACATAATAGTATATTACAAAGTTCATACATAATAGTGGATTACAAAGTTCATACCTAATTTTAATACATCAACTTAACAACGCACACAAAACTCAATACAATTATCATCTTCTTCAATTGATTGGCTTCTTTCCTAGCAGCTACCACCTCCTTCGTAAGTGCTAAAATCTCATCTTTAAAATTGGAGCTCCTAACCAGAGGTTCCTCATTAACCCATTCCTAAAAATCGCACTTTTTTGCAGGTTTATACAGTAATTGTAGGTCCCAATTTACTTCAAGATCTTCACAAAGTATTAATCAATTCAATAAGAACACAAGGAGATCACCTTCAATGCACTCGATTCTTATTAGAAAAACCGACTAGTACATAAGATGTAGTTGCTTGAGCTTGACAAGGTAATTTCTATGATCTCTAGAGCTCCAAAAACAACCAACAATGACCAACCCTTGTAAAGGGTTACTCGACACCTACTTATACCCATGCCCTAGACCAAACAACCAAGCCACATGGGCGGATGACCAATGGACCAGACCGAACAACCAAGCCATATGGGCCGAAGACCAATGGACCAGACCGAACAACCTATGGGTTGTTCGGTCCACACCGAAAAACCTACAATAGCCCATAACTTTGATTTTTAACATATTTAGTCCCTATAAAATGCAAAGATTAAACCAACTAAATTTATCGTAACAATCTCCCCCCTTGATTTAATGCTTTCATTTTAGACTTTTGGGCTTCTCTTAGGCTTCAGTTGAACACTACAGAGAATTTTCAACAATCTCCCCCTCAATATGATAATCTCCCACTTAGCAGGAAAATCGTCCTCTTAGTAGGTGACAGGTATAGATGTTGATAAAAATTCAGCACATTTGCAGTGACAACTTTTTCTTCGGTACCCTGGATGTCTTTAGATTTGGCTTGGTAAGTTCCTTAGGCTTCAGTAAGTGTCTTGAATCAGCACTTCCAGCTTTTGATTTGACTTTGACTTTGACTGAAGTCTGACTCTTCATCTTTTCACTTGATCACTTCAGGTGTTGATGTAGTAACAAGTTGACCGAGGAGGAATTCAAACAACTTCTCACATAGAATTCAGCTTCACCTTCTTCGGGAACAAACTTTGTGTCGAAACTTTTGAACGTTTCTTTTGACTGGCGCTTCTCGATATGTACACTGACCGCAAATCCTGTGGGTCTTGGAGTTAGAAACTCTCACCACAGTTGTTCAAGGATTCATCCTTGGCTTAGAATGAGACTTCTCGCAGTATCTATATGAAACCCGGAGGAACGCACTGTGATTGTTTGATTATCGGTGAACTACTCGTGGCCGTTTTGATTTAGGCCCCTGCATATCCTTGATCAAAGATCTCAATGCAGTTGACAAGTCAACAAGTTGACTTGGCTCTTGGCTCTGCGGAGTGTACCATCCTAGTGCCAATTTTGAATCAGGAGAAGTTGTTGGGGTCTCACAGCTATTGTGGTAAACAACAACGATCACTGACCCAGAGTTTCAATGTTTCATCAATGTGAGGTAATATCACATTGAGTCACGAACATCTTATTTAGAGGAAGATAAGGTCAAGAGAGGTATGAGCGTGTAATATGTCTTGGTTCCTAGACATACCCATCGGCTAGACTTTCGAATTGTCATTAGTGCATGGTTTGTTACACTGAATCATCTAACTCTTGAATTTAGAAGCTTTGTTAGGTGAGAATGGTTGTTGATGCCTCACATCTACTACTTGTGTTGTAGCAGAGATCACTAGCATAGAATGTCAAAATATCATCATTACTTGGTTTAAAGTAATGAATTGTCTATTTCTTGTATCAGAAATATAAAGGTGGTTAAGAATGGATTGGTGCGTGTGATAGATTACGGTACGCAATCTAACCATCGGCACAGACTTTTTAACTCTTGACTTTGAGTGCTTTCTCTCAAAGTGTCTAGAAGTTGGTGTCACAAGAAAAACCTTAGATTGGGTCAAGAAAAGTTATCAGTGCTTCACACTCATTGAGGTGTACCAATGATGATCACTAACACTTAAAAGTTACATCAGCAGTGAATGGTATAACTCGGTGTGTCGTCGGTAGGTAAGGAATATGAAAACGGACAATATTTTTGTGATTTTGAAATTTTCTGAAAGAAAGATATGAAAATTATAAAAATAAGGAAAGATATGAAAACTATAAAAAAATATTTTTGTATTTTTAAAGTTTTGTAATTTTTGTTTTGTTTTTCTTCTCCCCCTAAATTTGTGCATGGAAGAGAATTGCGGAAGTAAAAAACCATGAACAAATTTAACTAAACAAAAGTAAAGTAAAATATTTACAGAACTGATTTAACAGTCAGTGAAACGTATCAAATCCAGTTTGGAACGAAGTTACCGTTTCGAACACACAGTTAGATACGATTCCCACGTGATCTTTCTTCTCTACCTTCCCCCAATGGACACATACTCTCCATAAGTGATTTGAATGTTGTGCAGTTGAGAGATGTCTCCATTCATGTGCCTGGAAGCCACTATCAACAAACCGAGGTTTGATGATATTCCTCTGTAGCTCCTCTTGCACATGAAGCGGAATTAGTTGGTCATGGGAACCCAGTCCATCTTGAAACTAGGTCAACCATTGTCATCAACACATTTTACTCTTTCCCATGACATATCCTGTCTATCAGATAGAAAACATGAAAGGTTAGCAGGACAATGAGATGAATTGGAAACAAGGCCTTTTGGTACCTGTTAAGTGTATTTTTAGGCATGTTTTCATACCTTTTAATCCCTCTTTTATCTTGCATTTGATTCTCATTTATGCATATTTTCATGTTTTTCGTGATTTCTAGAATAGCAATCTACTTTCACACTTTGTGGTTGTTTTCAGGTGCTTTTGAAGGATGAATCTTATGTTGGATGACAATGGGAAGCTGTGCAAGAAATTTCAGAAGAAACGGAGCTCAAACGAAGAATTTACAAAAAAGTCGTCCCGAAGACAGTAAGGTACACGACCGTGTAACTTATTGCCTTGAAGTTACACGGCCGTGTAACTTTGCTATGCCACGTGGATGCCATGTTAGCTCAGGGGAAGGTCCAGGAAGAATGCAGGATTACACGACCATGTAATCTTGGCCCAGAAAGTTACACGGCCGTGTAACTTTATTTGATGTCCAGATCTGCTTTTTGGCCCACTATGAGTTGTTTAATCCTTCTTGTGCTGTCTTCCTCATGTTACACGACCAGATCCAGATCCCATTCAGATTTGTGGCCATGTGATGAAGGAAGTGGGTATTGAAATGATGATGTTTGCTCATGTTCAAATTACCATTTTACCCTTGGTGTCCTAGTATAAATAGATGTGTTTGGTTAGCCTTAGAACCATCTCTTATTCCATTCTCTCCTGAAACATACTCTAGATACATTTTGTTTGTGTTATTTGTGCAACTTCAAGTGTGGATTATCTTCATTTTGTAAGTTTATTTCTCTTTTACTAGTCATGAGTGGCTAGTAATCTTATTATTCTGGTTTTGTATTAAAGATTATGATTGTGATTTAAATATATAGTTTGATGTTTAATTTTACCTCTTTCTAGTGATATGATTTTGAGACTTAACAAGTGTTTGGTTTTTATTTATTTTATATTGGTCATTTGATCTTAAATATAAATCAATCTAGTCATACAAATTATGAAATCCGTGTAATTGTTTCATAAAATGTTATTTGTGATAATCATCATTTTATGGTGAAAATCGTATCTCATGTTTTGACGCTTCAACACTTGTTTAGGAGTATTGAACATTGTTGGGAACATTCACATAAAACATAATGCAATCTTTCATTCAAATTCTATGATCTTATCTAGATTTGATTAGTAAGATTAGTCTTAGTTAACGAGCTTCTCTTGACTAAGATACATTAGGTGAATGGTGTATGTCCGAGCTTTTAGACATACACAAGTACCAACTTAGAAAGAATAAAGTTATAAACATCATTCTATTTGTTATTTCCAATCATATGACTAAAAATACAAAACCAGAATTTGTCCCCAAATTATAAAATACAAAAGCAATTTTTCTATATTTTGTCTCAAGTCAATTATATGATCGTATCTCAACTGAACATCAAACCCCCCCCTTTGTTACTTTCTTTACAAGTTTAAATCTCGTGACATCAAGGTGTAATCCATTAGACCATCGCTCTCTGTGGATCGATCCTGCATGCCATTTATACTACATAGTTAGTATTTATAACAAGTAGTGCAATCACGAAATATTGGTAATTAGCAAATCATTTTAAAACCATATTTCAACTCTTTTATTTTGTTGGTTTGACATGCTCAACAAATTGGCGCCGTTGCCAGGGAGCACGGTATTACTAATATTTTATGCCAAGATCTTCACAAACAGGTACGCCTCTTGAACTTGATTCGGAGATTGAGAAAACCGCAAAAAGGCTAAGGAAATAAGCTAAACTTCACAAGAAGCAACAAGCTTCCCAAACCGCTTCTTCATCAAACCCTCCTATCATAGACATTTGGCAAGACCTTTCCTCGTCAGAAACAGAAGCAGAATACGAATCCGATAACGATACCCCACATACACCTCCCTCTCAAATAAACCACAGTCCAATGGCCAAAAATCCACCTCTTGAGCGAACACTTCGCCAATGGGCAACCCAAGATGTTACCCAACAACCCCTCTGCATAACCTACCCACACATGACAAACTTTGAATTAAAATCCGGGCTTATTCATTTACTACCCCAATTTCGGGGCGTAGAAAATGAAGACCCGCATAAATTTTTAAAAGAATTTCATGTCGTGTGTGTGGGAATGAAACCACATGATGTCTCGGAAGACCAAATTAAGTTAACGGCACTCCCCTTTTCATTTCTAGACTCAACTAAAGAATGGTTATATGACCTACCACCGGGGTCGGTCACGACATGGAATGGTCTTGCACGGTTATTCCTTGACAAGTATTTTCCGGAGACAAAAGCTTCAAGTCTAAGAAGGGAAATCATCGGAATCAAGCAGGGAAAGAAAGAAGCCTTACATACATATTGGGAAAGATTTAAAAAATTGTGTGCCCGATGCCCACAACATGGTATTTCTGATTACCAATTATTTCGATATTTTTGTGAAGGTTTAACGCCGATGGAAAGACGTCTAATAAATGCTTCAAGTGGAGGCTCGTTGATCGACCAAACGCCGACCCAAATACAAGCCTTGATCGAGAAAATGGCGGAAGAGTCCAAGCATACCCAAGGAGAAGACGAGTGGTATGCAGATCCATCAAGAAGCGTAAAAGAGGTAAGTACTCCCTATCTTGAAAATCAGATTTCCCAACTAACCAAAGCCGTGATGCAACTTACCAAAGACAAAGGAATCGAACCGGCAGTTAGAGCGTGTGGAATTTGCTTACAATATGGACACCCGACTGACATGTGTCCCGAATTGCAAGAATAGCAAGAACAAGCAAAAGCCATGGGAGGATTTACCGGACAGAATCAAAGACCATTAGAACCAAACCGAAATAACCAAAATTGGAACTACTCGTCAAATCAAAACTACCCACAACAAAATCGCAACCAATATCAAGAAAGGCCAAAACAATATAACCAAGAAAGATCCCAACAATACTACCAAAATCCTCCACCACAAAAATCTGCAAGCACAAGCATGTCCTTAGAGGATATTGTAAAAAGTTTGGCAACAAGTACTCAATCATTTCAACAGGAAACAAGAGCTAGCATCAAGAACCTGGAGCAACAAATGGCTCAGCTAGCCACTTCTGTCAACAAAATGGAATCTCAAGGTAAGTTACCTTCTCAATCTCAATAAAATCCCAAACATAATGTAAATGCTGTTACTTTAAGAAGTGGGAAAAGCTATGAAGAACCAAGCCTGACACGAGAAAGACAAAGAGAGATAGAGATCGAAGACGATACCGATACAAGAAGCGAAGCTCCCAACAAACCAGCCAAAGTTGAGGTAAAAATCACCCCTCCTCCTTTTCCATCTAGACTAAAAAACACAAAGAAGGAAAAGGAAGATCAAGAAATTATGGACATGTTTCGGAAAGTTGAGGTAAATATTCCTTTACTCGATGCAATCAAACAAATTCCTAGATATGCCAAATTTCTCAAAGAACTTTGTACCTCCAAAAAGAAACTAAAAGAAAGTGGAACTGTTAAAGTTGGTGAAAACATCTCAGCCGTTTTGCAAAAACGACTACCGAAAAAATGTAAGGATCCGAGTGTTTTCACTGTTCCATGCAAAATGGGAAATCTTTACATTCCAAAGGCCATGCTAGATCTCGGTGCTTCAATTAATGTCCTACCTTACTCCATTTTCAAATCGTTAAAAATAGGACCATTAATAAGCACCGGGGTAATAATTCAACTAGCTGATCGCTCTATAGTACACCCAAAAGGTGTATTAGAGGACGTTTTGGTGCAAGTTAATGAACTAGTATTTCCCGCTGATTTTTACGTTTTAGATATGGGTGGAGACGAAACACCAAATTCTTGTTCTATACTCTTGGGAAGACCTTTCATGAGCACAGCAAGGACAAAAATTTATGTTTTCAATGGAACGCTTTCCATGGAATTTGATGGAGATATCATTAATTTCAATATTTTTGATGCTATGCGTTATCCACAAACTGTTTCGTCTTTGAATTTTCTTGTTGTAATCGACCCATTAGTTGAGGAATGTTTCGAATTGTCTAACACTGATTTATTAGCTCTAGTCTTAAACAGAAATTTAGACAAGGAGAAGACAAAGGAACTTATCGAGAAGTTCGGTCTAAGCCAAGAAATCCTGGAAATCGCATCATACCTAGATCACCAAAAGAAAACAATGTATGATTTGCCAAAAGTGCCATTGCAAATTTCTAATGAAAAACTTCTTCCTTCTATTTCATAGGCACCAAAGTTGGAATTAAAAGATCTCCCCAACCATTTAAAATACATGTACTTAGGAGAGAAGGATATCTTGCCGATCATTATTTCCAACAAACTTTCTGGAGAAGAACAAAAAGAATTGATGGGTTTGCTAAAGAACTATAAAGAAGCCTTCGGCTGGACAATAGCCGACATAAAAGGACTTAGCCCATCGATGTGCATGCACAAGATTTTCATGGAAGATGAATACAAGCCGTCAAGAGAAGCCCAGAGAAGACTGAATCCTCCCATGATGGAGGTGGTGAAAAAGGAGATTCTTAAACTCTTGGACGCAGGAATGATTTACCCAATATCAGACAGCAAGTGGGTAAGTCCAATCCTGGTTGTCCCGAAGAAGACGGGAATCACAGTGATGGAAAACAAGCAAGGTGAGTTGGTACCCACCCGTGTGCAAAATGGGTGGCGTGTTTGTATTGATTACCGAAAGTTAAACACCTCTACTCGTGAAGATCATTTCCCACTACCCTTTATCGACCAAATGTTGGAAAGGTTAGCGGGAAAGACTCATTACTGTTGTCTAGATGGGTATTCAGGTTTTCACCAAATACCCATTGCACCAGAGGATCAAGAGAAAACAATGTTCACGTGCCCCTTTGGCACATTTACGTATCGGCGGATGCCTTTTGGGCTTTGCAATGCCCCCGCCACATTCCAAAGGTGCATGATGAGTATCTTTTTCGAGTATGTCGAAGAGATTATAGAGGTGTTTATGGACGATTTCACTGTGTATGGAAATTCATTTAAGGAGTGCTTAAATAATCTGACAAAAATTTTGAAAAGATGTATTGAAACCAATTTGGTTTTAAATTACGAAAAATGTCATTTTATGGTTGACCAAGGATTCATATTAGGACACGTCGTTTCAGCAAAGGGTTTAGAGGTTGATAAAGCAAAAATTGATGTTATTAAAACCCAAAATGTGTCCGAGAGGTCTGTTCTTTTCTTTGTCATGCAGGTTTTTATAGGAGGTTCATCAAAGATTTTTCGAAGATCTCAAGACCGATGTGCGAACTTCTACAAAAAGACGTAGAGTTTGAATTTTCTGACGCATGCAGACAATCCTTTGATACCTTGAAGAACCTGTTGATAAGCACACCCACCATTCAACCGCCAGATTGGAGTCTACCGTTCGAGATTACGTGCGATGCAAGTAATCATGCGGTAGGGGCGGTGTTGGGTTAAAAGAAGGACAAGGTCCCCCATCTCATATACTATGCTTCGAAGACATTGGATCCAGCCCAAAGCAACTATTCAAAGACAGAGAAAGAACTTCTTGCCATTGTATTTGCTTTAGAAAAATTCCGACAATATTTGTTGGGAACCAAGGTCATTGTTTTTTCCGACCATGCAACGTTAAAGTATTTGATGACGAAGAAAGATGCAAAGCCTAGGCTCATTCGATGGGTGCTACTTCTTCAAGAGTTCGATTTGGAGATCCGAGATAAAAGCGGAAAACAAAACTTAGTGGCAGACCATCTAAGTAGGATCATCAACAACGAAGATCCGACCCCGCTAAATGATTCCTTCCCAAATGAGCAGTTACTTACCAACCAGACAATCACACCATGGTATGCTGATATGGTGAACTATTTGGTCACGAAAAATTTTCCATCAAACTACACTCGAGCTCAAAAAGACAAAATGAAGAAAGATTCAAAACAGTATGTGTGGGATGAGCCTTACTTGTGGAAATTTTGTTTGGACCAAATCATAAGGAGATGCGTAGATCTCCGTGAGGTACACTCTATTTTAAACTTTTGTCATGCCGAAGCCTGTGGAGGGCATTTTGGTCCTAAAAGAACAGCCCATAAAGTTCTAGAATCTGGATTTCATTGGCCCACTATTTTTGCCGATGCTTACAAGTTTTGCAAATCTTGTGAGCAATGTCAAAAAGTAGGAAACTTAAGACCAAAGGACCAAATGCTGTTAACATCCATACTTTTCTGCGAAATATTTGATGTATGGGGAATAGATTTCATGGGCCCATTTCCGTCATCCTCTGGAAATATGTACATAATTCTAGCAGTGGATTATGTCTCTAAATGGGTAGAGGCAAAAGCCACACGGACTAACGATTCCAAAGTGGTTGCAGATTTTATAAAAGCTAACATTTTCAGTCGATTTGGAATGTCGAGAGCTTTTATAAGTGATCGAGGATCACATTTTTGCAACCGAACAATAGAGGCGCTCTTCAAGAAATACGGGGTCCTACATCGAGTTTCCACAGCTTACCATCCGCAAACAAATGGACAAGCCGAGATCTCCAATCGAGAAATCAAGTCCATTTTGGAAAAGACGGTAAGTACAAGTCGTAAGGATTGGAGTATCCGTTTAGACGATGCTCTTTGGGCATACCGCACCGCATACAAAACACCCATAGGTATGTCTCCTTACCGACTTGTATTTGGAAAAGCTTGCCATTTACCGGTAGAAATTGAACACAAAGCATATTGGGCCATCAAACGCTTAAACCAAAACTTTGTAGAAAATGGAATTCATAGGAAACTTCAAATCCAAGAATTGGAAGAAATACGAAATGAATCCTATGAAAATTCAAAAATATACAAAGAAAAGACCAAAGCCTTTCATGACAAGGTCAATGTGCGAAAGAGCTTTGAAATTGGCCAAAAAGTGTTACTTTTTCAATCCCGTTTAAAACTTTTTCCAGGTAAACTTCAGTCCCGATGGGTGGGGCCATTTATTGTAACTAACATTTCTACTTATGGTGTAGTAGAAATAAGAAGCAACACCATCGGAAAAGTTTTCAAGGTAAATGGACACCGACTAAAACCTTTTTATGAAAATTTCGTCGAGCAAAACATCGAGGACGAGAAAATACACGAGCCGGCTCGCTCCCAATAGTCAAATTTTGGGAGCCATGCGTCGAGCCAACGACGTTAAACAATCGCGCTAACCGGAAGGCAACCCGCGGGTATTTTAGTCAATTTTTGAAAGTGTGAATTTTTGTGTTTTTATAATTTTTGTATGTGTAACTTTCAATTACCAACGTGTGGAAATGATCGGAACTGAAAACGGACTACCGAGGCTCAAGATACGAAAAACGAAAAATCGGGTCAGAGTGTTACACGACCGTGTAACTTTTACCCTTGAAGTTACACGGCAGTGTAACTTGGAAATATGGTAAAAAAATCGTATCGGTCAAAAACTCACATTACACGACCGTGTAAATTGTAAGGCTTAAGTTACACGGCCGTGTAACTTAAGCCAGGGGAAAAATGGTCTTTTTCGCACACTATCAAAGCCAAGCACTTCATTTTTAACACATTCCAGTCGCGATTTCTCCTTTTTGCTCCTGTTCGGTCCGAAAGCTTCAAAGAACTATTCGATTTTCTCAATTTTCTTCCAATTGCTTGTTGATTTGTTAAACTCCAAAGGTTAGTTTCACTATTTCTCATCTTTTCCTTCATTTTGACCACAAGAAACATCAAAATCCATGGTTAAATTTCGAAATCTTTGAAACCCTAGAAAATGAGGGTTTTGATTTTTTGATGCTAAATTGTTGAATTTGTGTATGTTTAAGCTTGGGGAAGGAAAGATTAGGAGGAATCAAGGCCAAACTACCATTTATCAAGCTTCAATTTGGTATAATCTTTCCAAACTCATAATTGTCATAATTTTTGAATTTTTGGTTAGATAGTTTGTTCTTGAGTTTGAATTAGGAAGCCTTTGTGTTTAATTTTGTGTGTTTTATTTGTTTGTGCGTTGTGTTGAACCAAATTCCTTTGAAAAAAAGATAAAAAAATAATAAATAAAATGGCATCTTCGTCCCACACATATTCTAGGGGTAGTCGTAGGCAAATTGTGTACTCGGCATCTAGTGGCTCATTCGATGAAGAGCCCGAGCAGCAAGATTTTGAAATGGGTAATGCGGGTATTGCATTTATGACTGACGCCCAAGAGGCGCGATTTTATAATTTTTTGGAACGAGTTGGGCAAGCCCAAAAATTTGTAGATATCCCAACTTTGAGAGTCCTACGTATAGAGGCAGGAGTATGCAAACTCCTGTCTAATGTTGGTTGGGAAGGGTTAATGAACATTAGCGAAAAGAGCTATTCTAACCCTACTATTGAATTTTTGCCGTCTGTTGAGTTTAACAATCAAACTGGAGTTTTGTATTTTTCGCATGTTTAACAGGTTATATCAAATCATACAAGTCCAATTGTGTGAGCTTATTGGCGCGCCGGTCGCCAATACATATGACCAAAGGGGCAAATTAAACAGACAATTCCACCAAGCAGTTGGTACCTTCTGGACCCAAATCTCAACAGAAAACTTTTACCGCCCCAGTGCCGCCAAAGCATCTAGCATCATCCACCCTGTCCTTAAAACCACCCATCGCATCATTGCTTCTATCTTCTTTCCGTAAGAAGAAATAAGCAAGGCAGGCCTCAATGAGCTTGAGCTGCTTTATTACATGATCAACCCAGGACCTAAAACTCCAAATTTTGGATCCTGGATCATGTATAAACTACTTAAATTAAGTAGAAGCTCAGCCGGTCAAATCTACTGCGGTGGAATCATCACCTTTATAGCCAAGCATCCGTCCCTCGGCATCCGATTTCCCGATAACCTTGAGATCATCAAGGGTGAGCGTTACCTCACCGCGGATGTTCTTGAGGGAACGCGGCTATTTAGACGCCCCGATTCCGATGAAATTTGGCAAGCAGGCGGGCATGATTATCTGCGAATCAACAGCCGAAATGCCCGAGTACTACGTTTGGCCAACCCGGTCTCTAACACCAATTGGAAGCCTGCTTCCAATATGGGCCTGCCCGCACCACCTCCTAACCCAGCCGAGAGAGAGCCCCAAAGACACCCCCAAGAGCCCGGTCCTTCCAGTTCTGGAAGCTTATTTCCTCCCGAGCATAATCTTTACATGGAGGAATTTGCTAACATAAATTCTCAGCTTGCGGACCTTCGCCTCGATTGTCAAAACATTTATGATAATTTAGGGGAAATTGACACGAACCAGATGGAGCTGCGACAAGATTTTGAGCAATTTAGGGAGACCCAATACAAACATAACTGTCACACCCCCGACCGAGGCGGCGGAACATGTCGGGCTGTGCGACTAAGTTCTTGGATCACAGGCAATTGAATATACAGTACAAGTACAACAATACACCAAAGGATAGTTGTATTTCATGTTGAAGTTTGAATACATGGTTCTTACAAATAATAATAGTAGAGTACATGAAATGCCTTAACAGATATAACAAAACTAGGTTGCCTGAAATCTGTGAAGATTTGCATCTTCTGAAAGTCTCATTGATTTCTTGAGAATACATGTAGTTTTGAGGATCAACACAAGGTTGGTGAGAGTTACAGGTTTTATGCTGAACACAGCACTGATACTTTTAAAATAACTAAAAGTATTCCTTTTGTAAGTATAATCATACTTGTAAATGAGTTTGTAAAGAGTTGCTGAAAATCGTAAGTAATTCCATACTTATAAATGAATTGTATAGAGTTTTTGAAAACCATAAGTAATACCATACTTATAAATGATATGTACGTTTATGAGAAAACCATCAATGCTTATAGTTGAGTCCTATAACCGAGCTATTTGACTGAAATGTACCCCCCTACAACGCTTCATGGACGTTGTAGTAATGAATTAAATAAATATCACCTACATCGATTTGCAAGTCGAAGTTGTAGCTAATAACTATAGGTGGGGGTGTCAACCCGTATAGATCTATACATATGTATCTCGCTTTGCTTGATTAACGGTTATAGTAGTGTGGGGTCTAAGTATTTCTACTTAGTTATGAATAGTGTCTCATTATCTAAGCCATTGATAAATGTAGGATAGACAAGTCGAATCGAGTATGTTGATAAGTATATACGTAAAAGAGTACAATACTCGCTTAATGAAAACATTTTATAAAGCTATAATAACATTTATAAAACTTGATATGAAATTGGTAAATGTTTATATTGCACATGTATTCTCCCCCATAATATATAAAAAACATAGACAAAGGGGCCGTAACACTCACTTTTGAAGCGTGAATTCAGCTTAGATATAAGAACGATCGTGTTTGAGAAGCACCGCGAAATAACACCACAAAACAACAAGGTTTTGTGCGGCGAAGTGATGGTGCGACGGTAGTGGAGCGATAACCAATGGTGGTGGTGTTCTTGGCCAAAAGGAGAGCAATTGGAGAAAGAAAGAAAAAGCTAGAAGCTTTGGTGAATTGGTGAAAAAAAATGAGATGCAAAGCCTCATATTTATAGTCTCATGGAGTAGTTGGGGTTGGTGAATGGTTGGTGAATGGTTGGTGAATGTGATGCCATGAATGACATAATTCATGCGCAAGATCCCGATGTATAATAATTTTTTCGAGACCGGAGAATTGTTGAGCCGAGTGCACTGATTCTAGAAACCTAAACAGATAACTTTTTCGAGTTGCAGAACATCGGGAAATCGCGTTTAAATATTGCGTTCATTTATCCGCAGTATCCGATTAGTTGACTTTTATAAATATTTTTACTAAAAATATTTCGAGTATGGAATCCAATAATAGACCATAGTCTGAGTCCAATAATGTTCTCGGAATTTCCATATGAGGTGCGCAAGTGCCTCAACGGATCGAAACGATTTATGTTGTTAAATAAAATCAGTGTTACAGTGGTTTGTTTTGGCTTGTTTTCTTATAACAGTCGTAACTTTTGCATATGAGCTCCGTTTTGAATGTTATTTATATTTTCGGAATCAGGGAAACATGTACTCTGAGGTTAGATTGCTTGTTTTGTTTCACAAATGGTTAATACTTATTTTCAGTTTTTCAGACGTATTAACTAGGGTTTCAGTTTGTACTTGAGATATTCCATTATAGGAAGTAAGATTTTATCTCATATCTTATTTTAATTGTAATGAATCTATATATTTTCCAAAATATGCTTTAAAGTTTAAAGGTCAGGTTACAAAGAGGTTTGTGGTGAATTAACTATTTATAGTTCTAGACCTAAATTTCTGGGATGTCACAATAACCAAGATGTTATGTCTCTCCTAACTGATCTCCACAGGTCCGTTGTCCTTAACCCATGGCAACAGCAGCAGCCACAGCAGCCACCGCAGCAGTCCGGAAGCCAACCACTTCAGCCTCCTCATTACCCACCTTACCCACATTACCCACCATACCCTTACCCTCCATATCCACCCCGGGGACCTTTCCCCGGTCCTCAGTAGATCACTTCTACCTCCTTCCCTAAAAGCATTGTGGACACTGCTTAAATTTTAAGCTTGGGGATGGGGGAATTAAATTAAAATCCCTATTAAAAAAAATTTATTTATTTATTTATTTTTTCTCTGCATTTTTTACATTTTGCAGATCATAATTTACATGCATTTTTGTTATCTCTTGCTTCTCACCTATTTGACATCTTTAAATTGCAACCATAATACATCTCATAGTTAACTTCTTATATTTTTGTCCCCTATTTACATACAACATCACCATCTTTTGAAACCTTAGATCTTCATTAGGAACTTCTTTTTGTTAATTTTCCTAGTATAGATACGTTTGGGTGAAATATAAAAACACACATGAAAGTGAATCAAAAGTATTCTAGCAAAGAACGCCTTATCCACCCGTGAGTTCATCAGTGTGTGTAATCGACTAGAAGAAGTACTATGGAAGTTGCACTAGTCCCCCCTCATGACCATACATTTGCATAGTATTTATTAAACATAAGATTTATCTCAAAATCGCGATCTTCCAAAGTCATGGACAAAAACCTTGTTTTTTCTACATTTTTTGGTTTTGTGTGGTACTAAGTGTTAATTGATTTCATATGACCTTGTTCATATTATTTTTGTCAATTGTGTGTTTAAGTTTTTTTTTTTTAAATTAGTCATTTATGTTTGCAAAAAGAATGGCATAAAATTATCTTGTCTAATCATTTTAGCAAAATTTTGTGAAATTGTTTTTATGGTGAAAATCCAGAAATTATTTCACTTGGTTCTAAAAGATTGGTCAAAAAAAAAAAAACCGAACCAAGTGATCACTTGAGTCATCTTAGTGAAAATTTTCCACAAAAACACAATAAGGCGGTTACTTGTTTTGAAAGCCTCATTTCATTCTTTTTGCTTTCAACAACTAAATCTAATTTTGATCAAGTTACAACTTAGTACATTGACCGTGTTTTAAAAATCTTCATACATCTTGGGTCAATTTGAAGTTCAAAGAATTAGTTGTTTCGGTCGTCTAGGTATCCATCTTTTGTAATTAGGATTCGTGTTGTAATTTTTGTTTTTGTCCCTCTGTTTTTAGAAGATTATGTGTTTAGTAAATGGTATGCAAATGTGGTCGGTTGGAGGACTTGGGCAAAGTCAACTTAGTATAGCTTCCTAGTTCGATATCCGAGCGCCCCTCCTATAAAAATGAGTGTTTATAGCCAAAAATTAAAGACGGAGCTTGCGAGGTCACACATCTTGTGACATGAGTGAATAAACACGAGAAGAGTGAACAATTGTGAGCACGTCCTTTGCTTGCGGGACGCTTTGAATAGTAAGTGAAGGTTTCATGTGTGAGTTTATATTTTGGCCTGACGTGTCTATGCTAAGTGATTGATAAAATTTTGTTCCTTTTAATGGTCTCTTATTTTGAATAGTTGGTCTAACTTATATGTACATAAGGTCCAAATTGACATGATTTTTAGTTATGATTGATGTTGTCTTGGTTGCTACCTAATGTGTCTATTCTTTTTCTACTTTGTAGTTTGTTATCCGCATTGCTTTGATCCTTGTTTTCCTTGAGGACAAGAAAAGTCTAAGCTTGGGGATATTTGTTAAGTGTATTTTTAGGCATGTTTTTATACCTTTTAATCCCTCTTTTATCTTGCATTTAATTCTCATTTATGCATATTTTCATGTTTTTCAGGATTTCTAGAATAGCAATCTACTTTCTAGAATAGCAATCTACTTTCAGACTTTGTGGTTGTTTTCAGGTGCTTTTGAAGGATGAATCTTATGTTGGATGACAATGGGAATGTGACAATTGTAAATTTTGGTCAACAAAAGTCAACTGTAGTCAAACGAAGCGTACATTAATTTATATGTTGAAAAGTTATTTTCCATAACTTTTGCAATGAATTATTAATATTGTAGTATTACGTATGCTAAATCAAACAATTATCGATTAAAAGTCGAAAATACGGACAGCAAACTACTGTAGCGTAAA
Source organism: Cichorium intybus (assembly GCA_023525715.1). Classification (NCBI taxonomy): domain Eukaryota; kingdom Viridiplantae; phylum Streptophyta; class Magnoliopsida; order Asterales; family Asteraceae; genus Cichorium; species Cichorium intybus. The sequence continues at coordinate 488,799 of JAKNSD010000031.1, forward strand.
AATTCGATAATCGTACAATTATTATTTTGAGAATAATAATATTCATAAAACGATCTACTCGTAAATACGAACCTGTGGATATATAGAACGTCGAAAACGGAGTTCGTATGTGGACGTTACAACCATTAAATTGCTGTGAACGGATAAATGTACACAGTGTTTGGACTCAAGATACAAAATATGGTGCCTTAAACATCAAATATGAAATAAAAATTCATATGATAAGTAACGTAATAATATCTAGTATTTAATTTCAAAGCTAAATGCAATTTCCGGTAAAACGTCAAAAATCGCGAAATCGGAAGTATACTACGCTTAAACGCGTATTCCGACACCCAACGAGTTATAATTCAATCAAAATAAATGTTTAGCAATGTTTTTATACAAAATAATTATTTAGAACTTCGTTTCGTCAAAAACGCATAAAAATTCACTAAAACGTCTTACTATTTTATAAAAATCACACATTTTTATAAGTACATTGCTATTTTTATAAAAACCAACCCCACCCCACCCCCTACCCCACCCCATCGGCAGCCACAAGGGGCCAGACCATCAAGACATGATCTTTGGTCACTATTCATCAAATCTAGGCACATAAAAGGCTATGAATTTTATAATATAGAAAAATCAAGTTTGGATCTTCAAAGGAACTTAACTAGTTACTTGCCACAAACTAGCTCATTTCTCTCCCTCACCACTCTCTCTTTTCTCCTCTCCCCCTCTTGCTCTCGGCCCAAACCCGCCACCACCATCTTCAACCTCCAAATTCCATTTTCAAGCTTCTTTCACAAGTTCAAGAGGTAATCTTCACTCATCTTTTGATTCTAATATACATAATACAAGTTTTACACCATTTACACACACTAACATCCATCAAAACCCATTGAATAATAGCTTGGTCCAAAGGTCTTTGAGCTCAAATCTTCATCATCTTCAAGGATCTTGAAAGCCTTCTTGGTAAGTTATGATCATCTAGTGATTTAAGTTCTAAATACCTTCATTTACTCTTTTACACACACATACTCACGAAAATCCATTGGATAATAGCTTTGTCCAAGAGTCCTTCGGGTCCTAGAACCAAACTCTTCAACCTTCTACGAAGAAACCTTAAGATCCACACTCAAGGTGAGTTCATACCCCTCATTTTCATCTTTTCAAACCTTTTTGGGGGAGAATACAAGTTCTTTTACTACAAATGTTGTTTTATTCAAGTTTATATGTGATTAAATGTTATATATGTTGATTTACACAAGTTTATAAAGCTAATATTTGTGTAAAAATGTCTTTGCCATGAAATATGGATAACTCTTTGAAAGATGTTCATAATGATGTATATAATGTTAGTGTAAAAGTTACTAAACTGTAAATAATAGTGTGTAAAATGTTAGATCTTGGACAAAAATGTTATAAAGATGAACTTGGCATGAAATATGAGTAGATCCATGTATTATGAACACTTTGACATATTAAGTTGTGTAAAAGTTACAAAACTACAAATAAAATTTACAAAAAAACTAGATCTTGGATAAAAACGTTATAAAAACGGAAACTAGTAAAAACTACGTTTTTATAAATAAAAGCACTATTTTCTAGCAAAAATGGTTATAATCAAGTTATTACACCATTTTTGTGAGAAATATCTCAAAATATGATATTTATAATCATTTGAATAAGTTACTTCGTTATCATTCACAAAAATATGATTATTACGATGCAATACTAAAAATAGACTATTATTGGAATAGTTTATGAATACAAGGCTATTATGACGTTTGAACATAACAAAAATAATTATGTAAAATTATATAATTATTAAACATTACTATATTATCATGGGAAAAATGATAATGGATGATTTCAAAAGTTTTTAAATACAAATCGTACGTAAACAAGTTGATTGGAATACATACATTTTTGTGAGATGAATCTTCACAGTACTTTTATAAGTACCAACTATAAGTCCTGAACTTTTATAACCAGAGTCTCGGTAAGAGAGCGCGATATTTGAGTATAGATCTATACGGGGGTTGACAACCCCGCACCTGAGCTGCTAGCTACAGCTTGACCGGCAGGTCTAAGGTGTCCAAATGTCTAACATTCCGACGCTTGAAGAACGTCGCAGCAGGCCAACTAGTCACAGTATGGTTATAGGGTATCTCACATGGGAAAATAATCAACTTATTATTTTTATAAATTGTTTACGTGGAAAATACATTTCCAAGGAATTTCACACTACAGTTACATATTACATTTTAGTCTTTGAGATTTAAAGACTTGGACATTTTATGAGAAAATATTGGATTTTCTTGGTTTTCAACACTATTGCTTACAAACAAAGGATATTTCTTAAGCAAAATCTTATGAACTCACAAACTTAATTGTTGACACTTTTTCAACTACTTGTATTCTCAGGAAATTGTTAAGGTAAATACAGGCGCTACGAGAAGAGACGTTACGACGTCGTTTTTGTTTATTTTTGATATCATTTCAATTGTATTTGAAACATGAAACAATTAAACTTTGTAACATTTGCAATTGGTTAATGATGGTTGTGTGCTTGGAAATCACTATTATTCAACTTTGTTATGATATTGTTTATGAAGTCATCCACCCTTGAACTATTCCGCCAATACGGTTTGGGGGTGTGACAGATTGATATCAGAGCATTGTTTATAGTGAACTAAGTATGTCAATCCATTTAAAGATATGCAACTATAAATACAATGGGACTAAAACTCTCGAAAACATTTTCGCACAAGTATACTTTTAAAATTACAACGATAATTTTTATAAAAGTATAAGTACATACATTCATACTAGAACGATATCATGACGAAAACATACAAAAGTGGTAAGATGAGTTGAATACTACGGATAGGCCTAAGTGTTTTGGTAATTATATCTTGGATAAATAGAGCCTGATCAACTGTATTGGTCCAAGATATGATTAACGTACACTTAGGAATAGTCGTGGTGAACAACAAGTCTGAACACTTACCAGTAACCAAAGGAACTAAACATAAAATTTAAAATACTATAGGAGTATTTTATGACGCTGTAGAACAAAACATGAAGTTAAAATACCACATGAGTATTTGGTATACATTATTTAGTTATATATATGTGTATTTAAGAATCCCTTTTTATATACTTCTTACACCCCAATCCTCGTACAGACGTCATGGCCGGACATCACCTACCAGGAGACCCTTACTACCCAGAAGAAGAACCGGAAGAAATGTCGGATAGTGAGGACCAATGGGACGAGGAGGAGTCCGAGGACGAACCCGAAGTCATCAACCCCCGTCACCCGATCCGCGAGCATAATGCACCACCTCCACTACCGAGCTTTCAGGTATACCGTCATCCTAGAGGCCTACTATGGATACGTACTCCTCGAAAGAGAGTACTTCCCATTCACCGTCCTTTACTAATAGAAGAACCTCTTCAGGATCAGACGCCAGAATGGACTGAGCACATACGCCTGTGGAGCCGAGAACAGGGCCTGGTTCCCCCTTATGGTATGAGCTTCGACCTCAGTGGGGGGGCTCTGCAGACCGAGCTTTGCCAATCATGGTCGGACGCATCAGCCGTCAGGAGGAGCGGATTAGGACAACCTCCAGTCAGGTCATGGACGTGGGAGCTACTGCCGAGGTCACTGCAGCACGCCTTCGACGCGTAGACGAGGCCCATGACCGTACCTCTGGGCGAGTCGACTCGCTCGAGGAGGACGGACGGACAGCTATGGGAATGTTTCGCGAGGCCTTTGTACAGATATCTGAGTCTGAGGAAAGGATACGAAACATAGAGCGGAGGGCCGAGGAGGCTGAGCGAGAGGCTGCCGATCTGAGGACACAGGTGGATGCACTTCGTGGAGCCAGGGGACCCAGATCACCATGAGTGGTACTTTTACTGCTCAGATTTTTGTTATAGACTAGGATTTCACGAGTAGGCACTATACGCTACTCGCTTTATATGTAGGCGCGACCCTACAATTAAGTGATTACACTCTTTGTGGGTCGTTACGCCGCCCGTTTATTTTTGCACTGTAGACCTCTGCGAAGGTCAAATTTTCCATCTTAGAAATCATGTAACGCTACAAATTATTATTAATATGATGACGTGCTTTATTTATAAAACATTGTACAAATATTTGATTTGTATGTTTGGTACTGGTTTATGGTTACAATCTACGAAAAGAAAAAGACAAAGAGAAACTTAAAATATAGTCGCCATGTCCTAACGACAACATACTTATAATAATCCTTACAGAAACTAACCAACGTCAAATCTTGAATCCTTGTGGCAGAAATATGCCACCCCGCCGAAGAAACGCTAGGCGCGCACCGATCGCAACTCCCGAGCCACCCATGATGGACTCACCAACTTTTCAGGCTGCTGTTACTGCTGCGGTAGCAGCTGCTATCGCTCAGATAAACTCTAATGGGACGAATGGCAACGGAAGCAGAAATGGCACCAACGACTCCACAAACGGAGAAACATCAAACCAATCGCGAGTATGTACGTACAAGGACTTCACAAATTGCAAACTAGTAACTTTCCATGGTACCGGTGGTGTTCTTGCTCTCACAAGATGGATTGAGAAAACAGAATCAATCTTTGATATATCTGCATGCCCCGAGGAATTTAAAGTCAAATTCGCCGCTTGTACCTTTGCCGAGACGGCCATGTCCTGGTGGAAGGGCCATGTTAAGGCTCTGACACTTCCTGTGGCCAACTCAATGAGTTGGGAAGAACTGAAGACCATGTTAATGAAAGAATACTGTCCCAGAGAGGAGATCCAAAAGCTAGAACAAGAGCTGTGGAACCTTACCATGAAAGGTTCATATCTGACCTCCTACACGAACCGATTCAATGACCTGGCAACCCTCTGCCCTGCTATGGTCACACCAGAATCTGTGAAGGTGGAACGTTATATCTGGGGGTATCTCCTCTGATCCAAGGGAATGTAGAAGCGGCAAGCCCCGCCACTTTCGACAGCGCAAAACGACTAGCCCAACGATTAGTCGACCATGGAGTTCGCCAGGGCACCATGACCTCTAAAACTGATCAACCAAGAGAGAAGGACCACAAAAGAAAACCCTGGAACAGGGGGAGGAGTCAGCCTAACCAAGAAAGTGCCAAGAGACAACAGATTGTGGCAGTCCGTGCAGCCACTGTCCCGACTACCCCAACAACAACCAAGCAGTATAATGGGACACTACCCAAGTGCAACAAGTGTAATTTCCACCATACCGGAGCCTGTAGAGAAATGCACTGCTCGAACTGTAACAAAAAGGGTCATACCGCCCGTTTCTGCAAGGCGCCAGTTCCACAAACCACCCAAGCCTCTGATGCTAGGGTGAGTCAAGCTTGCTATGGTTGTGGTGAGACGGGGCATTTTAAGCGTGATTGCCCGAAGACAAAGAACGTGGGGAGAAATGGAAGAGTCCTAGCTATGGGACGCACGGAAGCGGTAGAGGATCCTACCGTGGTTACCGGTACGTTCCTCGTCAATAATTCATATGCTTGTATACTATTCGATAGCGGTGCGGAGAGTAGTTTCGTAAGCCACGAGTTTAAATACTTACTAAAACAAAAACCTCAACCACTCAATGAAACATTTACAGTAGAAATGGCTAATGGCAAAACAGAAAGCACAAACGACATATACATAGGCTGTAAACTTACCCTGGACGATCACTCCTTCCAAATCGATTTAATGTCTGTTAAAATAGGAAGCTTTGACGTGATTGTTGGTATGGATTGGCTAATTCCCCATCATGCCGACATCATGTGTTATGAACGAGGAATCCGACTTCACCTGCCGGATGACAAGACCCTTGTTGTCTACGGCGATAAACCCAGTACCAGCCTCCGAATCGTGTCTTTCATCAAAGCTCGAAAATACCTACAAAAAAGATACCATGCCTTCCTAGCCCACGTTGTTGACGAGAAGAAAGAAGTAAAGAGCATCAAAGAGATCCCCGAAGTCTGCGACTTCCCCGATGTATTCCCAGAAGACCTTACAGGAGTACCACCCACACGACAAGTCGAGTTCAGAATCGATTTGATCCCAGGAGCCACCCCAGTAGCAAAAGCGCCATACCGATTAGCCCCGGCAGAAATGCAAGAATTATCCAGCCAACTGAACGAACTGCTAAGTAAAGGGTTCATCAGGCCGAGCTTCTCACCCTGGGGAGCACCGGTCTTATTCGTGAAAAAGAAGGATGGATCATTCCGTATGTGCATCGACTATCGGGAGTTGAACAAGCTCACCATCAAGAACCGATACCCGCTACCCCGAATTGACGACCTTTTCGATCAACTCCAAGGATTGAGTTACTTCTCAAAAATCGATCTAAGGTCGGGGTATCATCAACTCAAAGTCCAAGAAGAAGACGTTCCTAAAATGGCATTCAGAACCCGCTGCGGCCATTACGAATTCGTAGTGATGTCCTTCGGATTGACCAATGCGCCCGCAGTGTTCATGGATCTGATGAACCGCGTATGCCGACCTTACCTAGATAAATTCGTGATAGTGTTCATCGACGACATACTTATATATTCACGAAGTAAGGAGAAACATAGTCAACACTTACAACAAGTTTTGGAGACATTAAGAGCAGAGAAGTTGTATGCGAAATTTTCGAAATGCGAATTTTGGCTTCGAAAAGTGGACTTTCTAGGCCACGTAGTCAGCAAAGAAGGGATACATGTGGATCCCTCCAAAATCAAAGCCATCGAAAGCTGGGAAGCACCAAGAACCCCGACAGAAATTCGTCAGTTTTTGGGCCTTGCTGGCTATTACCGAAGATTCATACAGAATTTCTCCAAAATTGCGAAGCCACTTACTGCCCTGACACAGAAGGGTGTGATATTCAAGTGGGGAGATAAACAAGACGCCGCCTTCCAGACCTTAAAGAAAGCTTTGTGCAGCGCTCCTATTCTGTCTCTTCCAGAAGGAACAGAAGACTTTGTGGTCTATTGCGATGCATCGAACCAGGGTCTGGGCTGTGTACACATGCAGAGAGGAAAAGTCATTGCCTACGCTTCAAGAAAACTTAAAACTCACGAGGTCAACTACACTACACATGACCTCGAGTTGGGAGCAGTAGTGTTCGCATTGAAGATCTGGAGACACTACCTGTACGGTACAGAGTGTACGGTATACACCGACCATAAGAGTCTCCAGCATATCCTCAACCAAAAAGAACTCAATATGAGACAACGACGAGTACTCGGGAAAGGTTAACGTGGTGGCAAATTCGTTATCACCCAGGAAAGGTTAACGTGGTGGCAGATGCCCTTAGTCGGAAAGAGTACTCGGGCAGCCGGGTAAAGTCTCTGTCGATAACGATCCATTCCCATTTGTCCACTCAAATCAAGGAGGCGCAGCTAGAAGCCTTAAAACCTGAGAATGTCGCAAATGAAGCCTTGCGAGGAATGGATAAAAACCTCGAAGTTAAGGAAGACGGAGCTCGTTACCTCATGAACCGAATTTGGACCCCGAAGATCGGCGGATACAGAGACATTGTCATGAATGAGGCTCACAAGACTAGATACTCCATTCACCCTGGGTCCGACAAGATGTACCTGGACCTCAAGAAACTATATTGGTGGCCAAACATGAAGGCAGAAATTGCTACTTACGTAGGCAAGTGCCTGATTTGTGCCAAAGTTAAAGTAGAATATCAAAAGCCCTCGGGTTTGCTACAACAACCAGAAATACCAGAGTGGAAGTGGGAGCGGATAACTATGGACTTCATAACCAAACTACCAAAGACAACTGGTGGGTTGGACACTATATGGGTAATCGTCGATAGGTTAACCAAATCCGCTCACTTCCTGCCAATCAAGGAAACCGACAAGATGGAGAAACTTACAAGGACGTACATCAAAGAAATAGTACGATTGCATGGTGCGCCAATTTCGATCATCTCAGATAGAGATAGTCGATTCACTTCACGATTTTGGCAATCATTGCAAAAAGCCTTGGGAACCAGGCTCGACATGAGTATAGCGTACCATCCACAAACGGACGGGCAAAGTGAAAGAACCATTCAAACGCTGGAAGACATGTTGAGAGCTTGTGTGATAGACTTTGGTAAGGCGTGGGACACCCACTTACCGCTCATTGAGTTTTCATACAACAACAGCTATCACACTAGCATCAAGGTTGCTCCATTTGAGGCCTTATATGGACGCAAGTGCAGATCCCCTCTGTGCTGGGCTGAAGTGGGTGATACTCAACTAACCAGAGGCCAAGTACCTAACAGTACTCTCACCGGTCCGGAGATCATACGAGAGACAACGGAGAAAATCGTTCAGATCCGTGAACAACTGAAAGCATCTCGTGACCGACAAAAGAGCTACGCAGATAAGCGACGCAAGCCTTTGGAATTCCAGGTTGGTGACCGAGTGTTGTTGAAGGTCTCGCCATGGAAAGGAATGATACGCTTTGGAAAGCGTGGGAAGCTGACAACGCCTAGTGATATCAAGTATTTTAGGCGTTGTTGAGCCCTGTTCTTGGTAAAATTATATCAAATATGCATGGGTATTCTCACTTTTCGTGTCAGGACTTGTCTGGAGAAAAAAGAACAGAAACAGGGACTAAAGGTGTACAAAAGGAAAAAGTATGGAAAGAATGAAAAATCAAGAGAAGACGTACGCGCGCCACGGATTTATCTTCTGCACGACGCGGGCGTAAGGCGGTGGAACACATTTGAATGACGAAAAAACGGGGAATGGATAAGTACGCGCGCCGCGGATTTCACTTATGCGCGGCGCGGTCACGGGAAATTTGCAACTATAAATAGAGGCATTTCCAGCCGAAAACCCTAGCAAAGACCGGGTGTAAACATCGACCTAGAAGCTCTTTGACTCGAGGATTCCATTTCAGAAGCTATCATTTGGTATTTTCATGTTTTAGATTTTATTTCATTTTAGTTAAACATTTGTAAGCTTTGAGTTGAATCTTTGGGTGTGACAACCATTGATCTTCAGCTTAGGGTTCTGTTTTTAGTAGTGTTTGGTTACTGATTTGATATTGGATATTGGTTTTGAGTGAATGAAATCATTCGGTTACATTAAATATTGATTTTTTGGTATTTTGGATGTTAGTTTGTGTTTTGGTTGTTTGTTTGTGTGTGGATTTTGTTTCTGACTTGGTTGGGACTGTTTCCCTTTGCTGAAAACAGTAGCCAACTCGGTTAGGTTAGGCATTAAACCTTGGCTATTAACTGTCTCATAGAACTGTTGGTTATTAGCTAATTTATGCTTTGCTTGGTTTTTGCTAGTTTGAATGCCTTCAATTGCTTCTGATTCAGAGATGTACTTCTGAGTTCAGAAAGTAACTAGGTCATTTGAGCTTGGCTAAATTTGGCTTGAGTGTTGGAATATTGTTTCGAGGTAGAAAGATAGAAATTAGTTCCTCCGACTATAGCTGTGACACTATTAGTTGGTAATCTCTCATCTAGGCTAACCACGTAGCTCCTGTGGATCGACCCTGACTCCACTATACTAGTGTATGTTAGGTTATCTCTTATTTTTGACCGCATGACGACCTCTGCGTGCACGTCAGAAGCTGAACCCCAGATACATTGGGCCCTTCGAGATCCTTGCTAGGATCGGCCCAGTAGCCTACAAACTTCAACTACCGCAGGAGCTCAGCAATGTCCATCCCACCTTTCACGTATCCAACTTAAAGAAATGCCTGTCCGATGAGACTCTTGTCATACCGCTCGATGAGATCGAGGTGAACGAGAATCTTCATTTTGTGGAAGAACCCGTAGAGATCATGGACAGAGAGATCAAGAGGACGAAACAGAGCCGCATACCGATAGTTAAAGTCCGCTGGAGTGTCAAGCGTGGACCCGAATTTACTTGGGAGCGTGAAGACCAAATAAAGCAGAAGTATCCACATCTCTTCCCAAACCCTTGAGGATCCACTCAAGAGCTAAATTTCGGGACGAAATTCTCTCTAACGGGTAGATGATGTGACAATTGTAAATTTTGGTCAACAAAAGTCAACTGTAGTCAAACGAAGCGTACGTTAATTTATATTTTGAAAAGTTATTTTCCATAACTTTTGCAATGAATTATTAATATTGTAGTATTACATATGCTAAATCAAACAATTATCGATTAAAAGTCGAAAATACGGACAGCAAACTACTGTAGCGTAAAAATTCGATAATCGTACAATTATTATTTTGAGAATAATAATATTCATAAAACAATCTACTCGTAAATACGAACCTGTGGATATATAGAACGTCGAAAACGGAGTTCGTATGTGGACGTTACAACCATTAAATCGCTGTGAACGGATAAATGTACACAGGGTTTAGACTCAAGATACAAAATGTGGTGCCTTAAACATCAAATATGAAATAAAAATTCATATGATAAGTAACGTAATAATATCTAGTATTTAATTTCAAAGCTAAATGCAATTTCCGGTAAAACGTCAAAAATCGCGAAATCGGAAGTATACTGCGCTTAAACGCGTATTCTGACACCCAACGAGTTATAATTCAATCAAAATAAATGTTTAGCAATGTTTTTATACAAAATAATTATTTAGAACTTCGTTTCGTCAAAAACGCATAAAAATTCACTAAAACGTCTTACTATTTTATAAAAATCACACATTTTTATAAGTACATTGCTATTTTTATAAAAACCAACCCCACCCCACCCCCTACCCCACCCCATCGGCAGCCACAAGGGGCCAGACCATCAAGACATGATCTTTGGTCACTATTCATCAAATCTAGGCATATAAAAGGCTATGAATTTTATAATATAGAAAAATCAAGTTTGGATCTTCAAAGGAACTTAACTAGTTACTTGCCACAAACTAGCTCATTTCTCTCCCTCACCACTCTCTCTTTTCTCCTCTCCCCCTCTTGCTCTCGGCCCAAACCCGCCACCACCATCTTCAACCTCCAAGTTCCATTTTCAAGCTTCTTTCACAAGTTCAAGAGGTAATCTTCACTCATCTTTTGATTCTAATATACATAACACAAGTTTTACACCATTTACACACACTAACATCCATCAAAACCCATTGAATAATAGCTTGGTCCAAAGGTCTTTGAGCTCAAATCTTCATCATCTTCAAGGATCTTGAAAGCCTTTTTGGTAAGTTATGATCATCTAGTGATTTAAGTTCTAAATACCTTCATTTACTCTTTTACACACACATACTCACGAAAATCCATTGGATAATAGCTTTGTCCAAGAGTCCTTCGGGTCCTAGAACCAAACTCTTCAACCTTCTACGAAGAAACCTTAAGATCCACACTCAAGGTGAGTTCATACCCCTCATTTTCATCTTTTCAAACCTTTTTGGGGGAGAATACAAGTTCTTTTACTACAAATGTTGTTTTATTCAAGTTTATATGTGATTAAATGTTATATATGTTGATTTACACAAGTTTATAAAGCTAATATTTGTGTAAAAATGTCTTTGACATGAAATATGGATAACTCTTTGAAAGATGTTCATAATGATGTATATAATGTTAGTGTAAAAGTTACTAAACTATAAATAATAGTGTGTAAAATGTTAGATCTTGGACAAAAATGTTATAAAGATGAACTTGGCATGAAATATGAGTAGATCCATGTATCATGAACACTTTGACATATTAAGTTGTGTAAAAGTTACAAAACTACAAATAAAATGTACAAAAATACTTGATCTTGGATAAAAACGTTATAAAAACGGAAACTAGTAAAAACTATGTTTTTATAAATAAAAGCACTATTTTTTAGCAAAAATGGTTATAATCAAGTTATTACACCATTTTTGTGAGAAATATCTCAAAAGATGATATTTATAATCATTTGAATAAGTTACTTCGTTATCATTCACAAAAATATGATTATTACGATGCAATACTAAAAATAGACTATTATTGGAATAGTTTATGAATACAAGGCTATTATGATGTTTGAACATAATAAAAATAATTATGTAAAATTATATAATTATTAAACATTACTATATTATCATGGGAAAAATGATAATGGATGATTTCAAAAGTTTTTAAATACAAATCGTACGTAGACAAGTTGATTGGAATACATACATTTTTGTGAGATGAATCTTCACAGTACTTTTATAAGTACCAAATATAAGTCCTGAACTTTTATAACCAGAGTCTCGGTAAGAGAGCGCGATATTTGAGTATAGATCTATACGGGGCTTGACAACCCCGCACCTGAGCTGCTAGCTACAGCTTGACCGGCAGGTCTAAGGTGTCCAAATGTCTAACATTCCGACGCCTGAAGAACGTCGCAGCAGGCCAACTAGTCACAGTATGGTTATAGGGTATCTCACATGGGAAAATAATCAACTTATTATTTTTATAAATTGTTTACGTGGAAAATACATTTCCAAGGAATTTCACACTACAATTACATATTACATTTTAGTCTTTGAGATTTAAAGACTTGGACATTTTATGAGAAAATATTGGATTTTCTTGGTTTTCAACACTATTGCTTACAAACAAAGGATATTTCTTACACAAAATCTTATGAACTCACCAACTTAATTGTTGACACTTTTTCAACTACTTGTATTTTCAGGAAATTGTTAAGGTAAATACAGGCGCTACGAGAAGAGACGTTACGACGTCGTTTTTGTTTATTTTTGATATCATTTCAATTGTATTTGAAACATGAAACAATTAAACTTTGTAACATTTGCAATTGGTTAATGATGGTTGTGTGCTTGGAAATCACTACTATTCAACTTTGTTATGATACTGTTCATGAAGTCATCCACCCTTGAACTATTCCGCCAATACGGTTTGGGGGTGTGACAGATGCTGTGCAAGAAATTTCAGAAGAAACGGAACTCAAACGAAGAAGTTACAAAAAAGTCGTCCCGAAGACAGTAAGGTACACGACCGTGTAGCTTATTGCCTTGAAGTTAAACGGCCGTGTAACTTTGCTATGCCACGTGGATGCCATGTCAGCTCAGGGGAAGGTCCAAGAAGAATGCAGGATTACACGACCGTGTAATCTTGGCCCAGAAAGTTACACGGCCGTGTAACTTTATTTGATGTCCAGATCTGCTTTTTGGCCCACTATGAGTTGTTTAATCCTTCTTGTGCTGTCTTCCTCATGTTATACGACCAGATCCAGATCCCATTCAGATTTGTGGCCATGTGATGAAGGAAGTAGGTATTGAAATGATGATGTTTGCTTATGTTCAAATTACCATTTTACCCTTGGTGTCTTAGTATAAATAGATGTGTTTGGTTAGCCTTAGAACCATCTCTTATTCCATTCTCTCCTGAAACATACTCTAGATACATTGTGTTTGTGTTATTTGTGCAACTTCAAGTGTGGATTATCTTCATTTTGTAAGTTTATTTCTCTTTTACTAGTCATGAGTGGCTAGTAATCTTATTATTCTGGTTTTGTATTAAGGATTATGATTGTGATTTAAATACATAGTTTGATGTTTAATTTTACCTCTTTCTAGTGATATGATTTTGAGACTTAACAAGTGTTTGGTTTTTATTTATTTCATATTGGCCATTTGATCTTAAATATAAATCAATCTAGTCATACAAATTATGAAATCAGTGTAATTGTTTCATAAAATGTTATTTGTGATAATCATCATTTTATGGTGAAAATCACATCTCATGTTTTGACGCTTCAACGCTTGTTTAGGAGTATTGAACATTGTTGGGAACATTCACATAAAACATAATGCAATCTTTCATTCAAATTCTATGATCTTATCTAGATTTGATTAGTAAGATTAGTCTTAGTTAACGAGCTTCTCTTGACTAAGATACATTAGGTGAATGGTGCATGTCCGAGCTTTTAGACATACACAAGTACCAACTTAGAAAGAATAAAGTTATAAACGTCATTCTATTTGTTATTTCCAATCATATGACTAAAAATACAAAACCAGAATTTGTCCCCAAATTATAAAATACAAAAGCAATTTTTCGATATTTTGTCCCAAGTCAATTATATGATCGTATCTCAACTGAACATCAAACCCCCCCCCCCCCCTTTGTTACTTTCTTTACAAGTTTAAATCTCGTGAAATCAATGTGTAATCCATTAGACCATCGCTCCCTGTGGATCGACCATGCTTGCCATTTATACTACATAGTTAGTATTTATAACAAGTAGTGCAATCACGAAATATTGGTAATTAACAAATCATTTTAAAATCATATTTCAACTTTTTTATTTTGTTGGTTTGACACGCTCAACAGTACCCATCAGTAATTTGGTTTTTGTCGCTTGTTGTTTAACCGGATGGGTGTATTAGCACTTGAGTTTGAAGCAGAACTCCCCCTTGATTTGTGCTTATGTTGCTAGTGAGGACTCGAGGACGATCCTTGAGATGAACTCGACCTTACGGATTTTGATTTGGCAGAGTTATCTTTCGAATCGGTCTTCTTGTCCTTGGGGGCCTGTTTCTTGGCCTTGGCTTCATTCCAATCGCCATCTCATGATCGTGATCTTGAGGGCTTTCTTTTGCAAGAACTCTCTCTTGGGACGTTCTGCCAGCCTTGTGCGTAGAAGGGAATATGTGGGCGATGTGGACAGTTCCTGGCGATATGACCTGCAATCCCACAATTAAAGCATGTTTGTCTTTTTAAGTAAATGAGATTGTGACTTGGTCCTTGTCCTTTTGAATTCTTCAAGGAGTTGCCACAAGTACAAGCACAATCACATTTAGTGGGACTAGATCTTGGTCCACAAGGAACTTCCCTTTCTTTCACAAACTTCTTTGGCTTAAATTTTCCAACATTTGGAATTTTTGAATTCAAGGTATCACCACAGGGTTTAGAAGGGGCACAGGTCGTGGCAGTCTTCTTCTCCTTGATTTCATCCTCCTTGTTCACTGTATCTGCAATTGAGGTAGAGGGATCAGTAGAGTTCATTTCAGTACTCTCAGCGGTGCCAGATTGATCCTTTGGGATGAACTTGGAAAGATAACACTCTTCGGTTTCAAGGGGTGGGGTAAAATTGTTGTTGAAAAGAGGTGGAACACTTTTGTATTAATCAACTCAATATCTTCACAAGGTATTAATCAATTCAATAAGAACACAGGAAGATCACCTTCAATGCACTCGATTCTTTTTAGAAAAACCGACTAGTATATAAGATGTAGTTGCTTGAGCTTGACAAGTTAATTTCTATGATCTCTAGAGCTCCAAAAACAACCAACAATGACCAACCCTTGTAAAGGGTTACTCGACACCTACTTATACCCATGCCCTAGACTGAACAACCAAGCCACATGGGCCGATGACCAATGGACCAGATCGAACAACCAAACCTATGGGTTGTTCGGTCCACACCGAAAAACCTACAATAGCCCATAACTTTGATTTTTAACATATTTAGTCCCTATAAAATGCAAAGATTAAACCAACTAAATTTATCCTAACAATAATAATTCATGAAAACCATCAAAACCGAAAAATAAATATTTAATTCATGAAAACAATCAAAATCGACATACCGTTGAATTAGGGCAGGTTCTAATCGTTTTCGAGGATTTTCTTTGGTCCTTGAAGTGCGAATTCGGATTGAATTTCATTCCCTTTTCTGGATACGCTTGATCCTGTCGACATCTTGAAGGTGACTAACTTTTCACTAGGTAAAAATCGATTTTGTGCACAAACGTTTGAAATGGATCGACTATATGTGTTGAATAGTCATGTAAGATGCCATGTCGTTAGTCATTATGCCGCGTATGATGCGGCTTCAGCTACAGCGATATTATCAGGTCATAAGGTCACGAGGTGCACAAAATAACAAGTTCAATGACTTATTTTGCAAAAAAAAAAAGAATTAAAGAATAAATGTGTACCTCAAAACTATATTACACTTATAAGTCGTTTTCCCTATTTTATTATACACCATAACAATTTGAAGGATCTGTAACATAAAAGTTTAATGGTTAAAGGTTAAATACGTAAATTTAAAATAATCTAAAGGGCTAAAAGGAAACTAAGAAATAGACGATGACTAATGATCGATGGAATACTCATGCTCCGACGTAGGGCAAACGAAAATCAACGAATATGTGCAACTCAATCAAAGAACCTACGGACGAATTCTTTTTTTGCAATAACCGATTTTTAAATTCAACTAGTTTTCTCCCCGTGCGGAGCACGGGTCAGGGGGTTTTGTCTGCATTCAATACGTAAGCATGCTAAAAGTAAACGGTTTCTCTTTATTGGTAATGTATAAAATGGGTTGCATTTAATGTAGATGCAGTTACTCGTCAAATCGTCTCCCGCTTTAAGTGCGCCATATTGCCTTCCGCCAGAGTTAGATGATAACAGATTTGTTACTGTTCATTTTAGTGTCAAAGATTTATATCAATCAATGATAAATGTGTTGCTAAAGCTAAGGTGTGTTTGATTGGATGGAATAGAATTACAAAGGAATGGAATGAAATAAAATTTCATATGAAATTTTTGTATTTTATGTAGATAAAAATGGGAAAGAAACATAGCCAAGAAAAGAAAATTAACAAAACACAAGAAATCACATTACTTCAAGAACGGTCCATTCCATCAAAGGAAATACTCACCCGTTACATATAAAGTGATTAAACCGCAAAATTACCCATACAATGGTTGTTCTGTAATGGCCTAAATTCTATTTTGTTTTAACTCATTCCATTCCATCCAACAAACAAACTCTTGACTTCTTTTACCGAGTAATTTAATGTCATTTACATTTTAGGGGCAAAATCGTAATTTCTCACCTGGACAAGACCAGCAGCCGCCAGCATGCCAGCAAGGCCGCCACCCAACACCCGCCCATCGGGTCCCGCCAAAGAAACACTCATCCCACGAGACCACTTTTTTGCTTCAAGATTCTCATTTGGCACAAATGGTCCAGATAAACTAAGAATGTCAAATCGACCCTTCAACAACAAAAAAATCATCAAAAAGCTTGATTTATTTACCATGAAATTAAATATAGTTAAAAAAAAAAGGGTTGTATTTGTAATTTTGTACCTCATATGTTAAAGTACCTCCAGAAGCATTGGCTTGTCCAAGTGTAATATTTGAAATTACACCATTTGCTGCAAGAACACAGATGGCTTTTGTCCCTTGTTGAGCAAATGA
This sequence comes from Cichorium intybus, assembly GCA_023525715.1. Taxonomy (NCBI): domain Eukaryota; kingdom Viridiplantae; phylum Streptophyta; class Magnoliopsida; order Asterales; family Asteraceae; genus Cichorium; species Cichorium intybus. The sequence goes on from JAKNSD010000031.1 coordinate 505,949, forward strand.
TATGATCTTCATATTAACATCGTAATTAAAAAAACAAATTTATGAATAAAGATTTATTTTCTTGTCATTAATCTTTATGTTATATTATATTTATACCTCCCCAGAATTACTGTGATCACATGAGGTGTAAAATCGGCGCTCCTCATTGCGAAATGGAGACAAAGCAAGTGAGTCGTCGGACCTAAATGTGAGATACTTTCGTTTTTGTGACATCACGACCTGCGGGCAGAATGCAAACAACACATATAAAATTTCAACATAAAAGCACATGAAACGATTATTTTTAAGTTGCAGTTTATATATATAAATATGAAAGAAGAGGATAATAATTATTTTGATAAAAGGAAGACCGATACATGCATATATACATCTAGACAATACATTAATTATATGTAGATTCAAAATATCTTAAAAATTATATTGGCCATTGTTAATTTTTGTTAACCACAGACCGCCAAGGCGCCAACCCATTGTGTACAATAGATTTGTATTTGACTCAACATGTGGCTTTTATAAAGTGCATTGCTATTTTTGTTAATAAAATGAAAGTCAATGGCATATTTTGTTAGTCGCATAAGTGGTATCTTAAAAAATTTTCTGATTAGCTTTTAGTAAAAAAATTGATAGAATACCATATAGTAAAATAAATTTATGGAAAGCCAACCTTAACATGTGAAAAAAACCTTTAATTCATTTAAGATATGATTACGTTAATATGTAAACAATGTTATCCTTTAACTTTGAATCTTTATGCTTTCTGGAACTTTTTGAAATAAAATTAAGAACAAAATAAAGATTTCATTTGTCGTGAAAAGTTGAAGACTTTACAACTATAAACCAATGTGATTGAATTAGAGTTTCAGAAACTTTATAATTCTTAGGCATGAATCTCTAATTCTTTTAAATTTTGCCAAACTCAATCATAAAATTGGAAAAACAAAATTCTAAAGACGACGTGGCGCATTTATAGTAGACTAAACGCTGATCGCTTTTCGAAACAAACTAACTAATAAAAGGAAACAAACAAAACTATAAAAAGGAAAACCTTAAGTTGCCCTCTAAAATTCATACCAATAAAAGTACTTAGACAATATAAATCAACTGGGTTGTCAAATATTTCTAGAAAAAATCATTCTGTAAATAGAGATTTGCTTTTTTTTTTTTTTTGAACGACAAATCTATCCTACTCCTACTCCTAAACTACTCCTTGTTATGTTAGTGCCAGGGTTTGAACTCATGACCTCTTTGTTAGTAATCACCTTGTTAGCCAAGTGGGCTAGCCCAACTTGTAGAGATTTGCTAAGGTCACATACTTCGAAATCTATACAATTATTTCAGAGAGTACTTTCTTTCACATTCATTAAATGGTTATTACCTCGTGTTTCACCAAACCAGATGTAAAAACCCTAGCATTTTTCAATGCTGATAAAACCCTCATCTGCAACTTCCAATACAGATGATCTCACTGTTACTTGATTCTGTTAGAAACAAAATTAAAATCACTGTTAAATCAATCGTTATCAAGATTTCAATTTGTAAAAAAGATAAATCAAATGAAAGTGCCACAAAGTTGAAGCTCTTCGGGAGTGTTTTCTTCCAGTATAACCCCAAGCAACCGACATGTTATCTGCACCAAAATCAACAATATTACAAAAAAAAATTCTAAATGAGGAAAATTATATATGTTTAAAAAAGTTAACAGTACCTTCCTTCCATCACTTAATCTTCGCCTCACTATTTGTCCCAAAGTGACCTGCAACAATAAATGAAGCAATTTGTAAGTAAATCCAAACAGTGCAAAGTTGAATGAGAAGATTTTTTAAATGTCTGTTAAGATTTCAGTTTACATTTGCAGGAGGAAAAAACTCATCTGTAGCATTTTCTGTTCTTGAATCTTGGGAAGATGAACTAACACCAGAAGGTAACGAATCTTCATTGTTATGTGAGGGAGATTGACGTTTAGGTTGTCTTCTTTGAGATCCGTTAGGCGACCTTAATGCCCTATATGTAAAAATTACTACAACAGCAAATCCTGCTATAGCCCAAAAAGATCGCATATCCTGATACAGGAATATTGTTAATCAATTTCATCAATGATTTGTACCGATGGCAATGGAAAAATAAGCAAAATTCGCATGAGATTTTGTTAAATAATGAAACATTGCAATCAACCAATTTAATATCCCCAATTGAAAGGTACGGCAGTTCACGGCTAAAAAACATTTGAAGAATATTTCCATTATAAGGATATTTCTTTTTGACTTAGTCCATAAATGTCTTAATGTATTAAGCCTAAAATGTTGGCTTAATACATACAGACACAAATTTTTACAAATTTTCCCTTTATCCAGCATTTTTTAGAAAGACTCGTTAAAAATATGAATTCTGGTTAACCATTGACACATGAACATCTTTGTTATATAGCAATAGAGGTTACCAGCTTATCTGCAGTAACATTTGGGCCCTATGCCATGGAATTATCATATACAAGTTCAAAAAATGGGATAAATGTGAGCTACCTGGTATTGTCTCTGAATTGAGTGCACATGAGGTGGTTAGTGATGAATGATTTGACGTTAATACCCCTGAAGCAGATTAAGGCCTGGAATTTGGATAGTGTGTTCTATAACATAACAAAATTAGAAGATGAACAAAAGTACTTTGATCTTGAGTGCAGCTATTTCGTCTTGCAAATGTTCAATGGATGATTTTAAAGGCCAATTGGAGACAGAGGGAAGATTATACATTTGATTCCATGTAGATAAATAAATTGCAAGAAGAAGATATGTAGGATGCAAGAGACTGAAAGATATGTTCCTTACCAGCATAAGTTACGGATGCATGCAAGAGACTCAAAGATGCTTTGTCTATGGAAAACTGGAGTAAAAACGAAGTGTTGTCACTGGTACTCTCTCGGAGACTGGAACATGAGAAATCAGATGAGTTGAGATGAGTTGGAGGCTAAAATGTGTACGACCTCTCTTTGGTTGTAACCTAAACGAATTTTAGAAAAACGTAACTCAGATAACCAATTTCAGATGACTCGTTGATGAATTTCAGAATCGTAAGGATCTTTGAGGAAGTTGTTTACCTTTTTGACTCGTCGATCAAGATAGAGTCAAATTTCACTTCATAGGCGATTCGGAGACTGGAACATGAGAAATCAGATGAGTTGAGATGAGTTGGAGGCTAAAATGTGTACGACCTCTCTTTGGTTGTAACCTAAACGAATTTTAGAAAAACGTAACTCAGATAACCAATTTCAGATGACTCGTTGATGAATTTCAGAATCGTAAGGATCTTTGAGGAAGTTGTTTACCTTTTTGACTCGTCGATCAAGATAGAGTCAAATTTCACTTCATAGGCGATTCGTCTCTTTGGCTGTAACCTAAACGAATTTCAGAAAAACCTAACTCAGATAACCAATTTCGCAATCAGTGGCGGAGAAGTGTAAACCTTCCGTATTCATCTGTGGGAGTTGTTTACCTTTTTGACTCGTCGATCAAGATACAGTCGAATTTCACTTCATTGGCGGCGGTGGAGAAATTCGTTTCTTTGGTTGTAAACTAAGCTTGTGTTTGTTTTTTAAGATGTTAAATGTCTTTTGTCTGTTTTCATGTCTGCGGAAGAAGACATGGACTAAAAGTCTTTTTCAATGTCTTCGGTCTTCGTAAAAAGAGTGTTTATTTTTAATGTCTTTTTGAAATCATTTTCATTCTAACACACCCCCACTCCACCTTCAACCCCACTTCAGTTCACCAACCGCAACCCACCCAAACCCTACCTACCCCACCCCACCCCACCCTACCCCTCGGTCCTCAAAAAATTATTATTTTTTTTAAATATTTTTACCGCTCACTCCCGGTCCTCAAAAAATTATTATTTTTAAATGTTTTTAACGTGTTTATTGAATAAAGTAGTGATGAATCTGAAAATTGGGATCGTGAATAATTATCCAAAATTCTAAAATATGAAAAAAAATTTGCAGGATTTGGACGGAATTCGAATTTTGAATTCTATTCCAGACGTGTGAGTATGGAACTGAATTCTATTGGAATTTGAAAATTTTTTATTATGAAGCACTATCCTTCCAAATATGTGCATAAATTATAGGGCATTATTCTTCCAATTTTGTACGATCAACAAAGCTTGTTAATTTTGATGATTCGATAGAATTCCCATTTGGGTTTTCGTACTTGTGTATTAATTCCGGAATCCACTTTGACATTTTTTTGGGGGGTTACAAGAGTTCATCGAGAAATATGAATCTATTTTTGCATCCCAAATCAAAATCATCGAGCTTTTAAATTCGGCTTGCTATGATTTTTCCAAGATTTTTGTGAGTGATTTAACATAGTTGAGCATATAAGAACACCGAAAACCAACATTTCAAGAAAAATCTGATGAAATTCGAATGGATAAAATCCATTTGGTGGTTTAATTGAGTCTTAAAACTTTCAAGAGACTCAAACATAAATTGATAAACCCAGCGATTGAACTCAAGAAGATAATGAATCATCAATTGCATTCAACGACATAGTAACTAAAATTTGAACGAACAAATGATATATTTAAGATAATTAGCACTCCGTTAAGATTCATGGCTCGCAAGCAAGTAAACATTTGAATCGATCTATTCTATTTGATAGATTGATTGGAACTACAATATATACCTAATTGTCGGAGGCCTGGAGCAAGGGGCGGCGGCGTGGACCGGCGGCGCCGTGAACCGGCGGGCCGGCAGCAGAAGCGATGGCCGGCATAGTGAGGAGCGATGGGCGGTAGTCAATTGGAGAAAACGGGAGGAGGGGAGACTGAAAACGGGAGGAAGACATCAAAAAGGAAAAAAGTGTTTTTTTAGGTCTTTTGGCAAAAGACCTGAAAAAGTCTTTCTCATCTATTTTCTCTTCCGAAAAACAAACGCTCTTTTGGCAAAATATCTACCCGCCGGAAGATGTTTGGGAGGAAAAAGACTTTTTCAAGAAAAACAAACACACCCTAAACAAATTTCACAAAAATGTAACTCAGATAACCAATTTCGCAAACAGTGGCGGAGAAGTGTGGACGACGATTCGACCAAACCTTCCGTATTCATCTGTGGGAGGCTTTTCATGGTTGCCTGTGGAAGACGTCAAAACAATAGAGGAGAAGTGTTCGTGGAAGAGGTGGCATTAAGGGAAAACGTGGCAGGCGGGAAGAGCTCAAAAGAAAGGCACCCCGCTATCTCCCCTCAATATGCTGAATAAAGATTAAATTATAACGCGTCACACAAAAACGTTACACAAAACACAAACAAATACAGGAATTAAATATATACGAGGAATAGAAAGAGAATTAACATGATACTCTTTCATTACACTAACTCCCAATGCTGCAAGAATTGCCTAAATAATAAACAAAAAGATAATTTTTTATTTAACAAAACCTAATTTGCACTAATTGAGTGCCTAAAAAGATAGTGTAGTAACTTACAGAAGGTGTAAAGCCATCAGATGGATTCTTTCCTGCCTTTGAATATGCTATGAGTTCTTTGGCAGTGTTCATATATGATGCCAAACCACCAGGATAGCTCGAATTTAGAAGAGCAAACTTAAAGAACTAAGCATTTAGCAGTGAACATAATTCAATCAAGTAGTTAGATTTTGTATGAATAAATCAGCACAAAGTAGAAGTTTATAACTAATGGGATTCATTTTTGATATATATTGTTGAGTGTGAAGCCACTCTTGTGGTTTGTCAAAGATTGTTAGGTGAAAGTTTGAATGAAGATTTTCAAAGGTAGGAAGATTTGGTAGCCTCTTTTGTTGATGGCAATATCTTCCTTGTTCATATTGAATTTCATTCACATTCTCATGCCTATAAATACAAGGCTGCATAACTCACCCATTGTACCACACCACAACAATGTAGTTGAATATAAATTCCTAGTTACCTGGTGGACGTAGGTCAGATTAGACCGAACCACGTTAAATTCTTGTGTTCTTAATTTGTGAGCTGGGTGTGTGAGTTCCGTGTCCGTATGCTAAGTGTCTCGATCCTAACAACTGGTATCAGAGCCTTGGTATAGCTCCAGAGGGTGATTTTCTGTTTTTGGTCGAAAAATTTTTGTCTTAAAAACGATTTTGGTGTACGCCGTTGGAAAGGTCTCGTTCCGCAGATTCCGAAAATATATTTTTTGGATTTTTTCGACCATCGGAAGACCTCCAAATCGTCGGTTAAACGTTTGTGGGAATAGTGACCGAAGAAACCAGACCGCCGGAGAAGACGACACTGTATCGCCGGAGTCCGCCGGAGAGACGACACTGTAGCAGTTCACTGTAGCGGAACTGTAGTGGCACTGTAGCGACACTATAGCAGTACTGCAGCATATTTTTGAAAAAACTCAGTTTGGTCCCTGAACTTCAGAAAAATTGCAGTTTAGTCCCTGAACTTCAGAAAATTGCGGTTTAGTCCCTGAACAGGAAAATTGCATTTTGGTCTCTCAACTTTGTCAAAGTCGCAAAACAGTCATTCCAACATTTGTTTTGGGCAGTTTAGCCCGAAAATAATTTGGGTGGGGATTATATTTTGCAAATAACGAGCCAAGAACAGTTGAATCAAAATTCTATTTAATCGGTGAAGAACAGTTGAACTCAGAAGAAATTTAAAGAAATCGAAAACCAGTGCCAACAGCGTTTGTCGGGTTTTATCGATTCAATTTAAATTTTCAGTTTCAGATTCTCAGTTCGGTATTCCGCTGTAGTTTAAATAGGTTGATTATTTAACAGAGTTCAGAAGAACAGTCGTTAAGTTCAGACAAGGCTTCGTTTAGTGAAGATTGAAAAGTTGGTGGAAGACGCAGATTGAGGCTTTATGTGTCAGAAAGTTCAAGATGTGGTATTGGTAAACGGAGAAAATTAGAGAATTACAGAAGATCAGAAGTTTAGACAAATCCAGCGATGATCAGAGTTTCAGGGGTTCAAGAACAGATCATGGGATGAACAGATCAAGTAATTAAGAGAAAATCCGTTTTCGGTAGATCCAGCAGTGATTAGAAAGTCAGCAGACTTAGGTGTAATCACGGGATCAGAAAGTTCGGTGTTATTCATGACGTTGAGGTGTGGACATTCTTTAGAGTCGATGTCTAAATAAAGGAAATTCTGCTTCCGAGAATGTGTCTGGGTTTGATGCATTGGGACTCAGTGGAAGGCAGTGAAGACTCTTGGGTCAAGAATTCTGGTGCTTCATTTCACGCTACCCACAGCAGTGAAGCACTGCAGAATCTGAAAGTTGGAGACTTTGGAAAGGTAAGACTTGTGAACGATGAATGTTCTTTGTATATGGTCGGATTACCATCTGAGGGAGTGACCATCCCAGTTCAGAAGAGAAACAAAGTCCGGTTCACAGAATCTCATGGGCAGAAGAGGGTGACCTTTTGCAAGTTGGAAGCCTAGAGCTATAGGGAAGATTCAGGTTAAACGAGCGTGAAAGGTTCAGAAAAATCAGTCGAAGGATATTGTGGCAATGAGAGCACAGAGTATTGTTTCAGTTGCAGGGTTTTGCAACAGTGGGAGCATAGGTCGTGTTTCAATCATAGGTTCAGGACGATAGTGGATTTAGAACCAGTTTTCAGCTGTAAAAGTCTCTCCGGTTTTGATAACTTGCTAAATATGGAGAGTGTTGTTGTTTGTTCTCAGATTGTTCCAGGATTCGGTAGTTCGTTTTCAGTGGGAGCCGATAGGGACAGAGAACATGTCAAGGGCAGTTTAAGTCATGACGAACATGTTGAAACTCATGGGAGTTTTAACGGGCCTTTCAGGTTAACTGATGAGAAGGCCGGGGTAACTAGGAAGGAGCTAAGATGAAAAAGTGTTTTTTGGAATGCACAGTTGAAGCGCAGGCGAAGATTGTTCTGTGGCTTCAAGTGGGAGATTGTTGAGTGTGAAGCCACTCTTGTGGTTTGTCAAAGATTGTTAGGTGAAAGTTTGAATGAAGATTTTCAAAGGTAGGAAGATTTGGTAGCCTCTTTTGTTGAAGGCAATATCTTCCTTGTTCATATTGAATTTCATTCACATTCTCATGCCTATAAATACAAGGCTGCATAACTCACCTATTGTACCACACCACAACAATGTAGTTGAATATAAATTCCTAGTTACCTGGTGGACGTTGTTGGGAGTTGAAATATGAGAATAGATGAACTAATATAGATATGAAATCAATTACACAATCAATCACACAAAGATAATGCAACAGAGCTTAATTGAACAATAAGATATGAATAACATGTGCCGAATGATTCGATTAGAACTTTGGTTTTACAGTTGGGTTTTCTATCTTGGAGATATACAATTCTCGTAAACTAATCTTGTAATCTCACATTTGACACGGTATGGTATCACTGATATTTATACTGAATCAGTGATACCAATAGTACACCTTTTACAGAGAATATCCTATCAGTGTACTAGCCAATAGGATAGAAGATTCATGCAACACGTATTGTACTATACGCGTGCACACAAAAGACAAGAGGACAGGCTGTGAAGTCTTCGGATCTTTTATGCATAGCACTTCAGAGTCTTTAGACTTCGGTGTCTCCTCTTGTTTATTCACTTTGGAGTTTCTTATGGGTAGGACTTCGGATATATCAGCACTTCATCACAAAATATCTCAACAATCTCCCCCTTTGTGTGAAGTGCATCCGAAGCCTATACTCGAAAGTTTCTCTTGTATGCCCGCTTCAGAGTCTTTCTTACTGCAAGATACCAGTTCATATGATCTATGAACTTCTTCTTTTTCTCAGTGGAATTTGCATGGCAGGCATTCACATGAGAAATCATCCCTGTAATGAAGGAGGAGGGATGGAGGCCAATGTAGTCTATTTCAAAGAACTTGATTGTGACTTCGGTTTCATTTCGAAGTCCTTTGAAAACTACGCCATATGGTTCGTCTAAGATTTCTCCATTTTTGAATCTTGCTATGTTCTGAACTACAACAGGAGGAGTGTTCAAAGGTTGTCTATAGTAGGAACATAGCTCCAGGTCATGTTTTGCAAACCGGAGAAGATAATTGTTAAGAAAGCCCAGTAAGTGATTTTTGATAGCAAGGGCAGACATTTCAGCATGAGCAGCATCCCCGCTTCGCAGAAGATCAAGAATCTGGATGAAGTCCATAGGATTCATGATTGGGAAATCTGCAATTGAGAACCTGGATTCAACTTCGTCTGCCCCCCTAAGAACAAGAAATTCATAATTTCTGAAGCCCAAATAGACTTCAGCTTCTTCAATTGAAATGATTTTCTTTATCTTGTTCAGGCTCCAAACATAGCTCTGCCGTTGAATGTATTTGACATGAAAGTATAATTTGTTGGTCCAAAAACTTGCTTTCTGATCCTCTGGTACCGAAGAGACGAATTGAAGGAAAGCGAAGGTCTTCGGATTGAATGGAATGTCAAGCTGGATGTCTTCGGAGTCAAAAATTGCAAAACTTCGAAGAGGAAGTCTGTTAAGTACATTTGGATTTTGAAATCCAAATAGCTTGATTGTCTCAACGGTCCATTCACCATTATCTCGAGCAAATTCATTTATCTTGATCATCAAATTGTAATCTGCTCGTCTGGCCTTGTATGTTTCTTCCATGTGTGGGGCAATTATGTTTTCTAGTGATCGGTCTGTTAAGCTTCCAGCTCCAGCCGATCCACTAGCACCCATGGCAGTGGTTGTAATGGTTGAGGTTGAAGGACCTGCTGTGGCTACAGGGATCTGTCTAGGCCTGCCCTGTGGCCTAGACAGCCTGTCAGAAAAATTTATCAGAGGTTGAAGTGCAACTCTCAACTTTGTAATCAAATCTTGTGTGAGAGCTGCATTCGTTCGTTGCAGTTCCTCTGTAAATCTAGTGACATCCGAAGCGGTTTGGGCGGCAGTGAGCTCTTCAGTTTTTGCTCTGGCCTCATCAAGCTGTTTTTCAAGCTTGGTACTTTGCTGGAATTCACTCCGAAGTCCTTGCAAGGCTTTCATGACTTCGGAGTTTGTTTTGTCGGTCTTCTCAGTGAGAGCATCAACCTTCTTGTTGATGGAGGTGACAGCGGATTCCAACTTCTTTTCGAAGGAAGATTGGATCTTATTTTGTTCATCTAAGAGCTTCTTCTCAAGACACTCCACAGACTCTTTTATCTCTTTGGATAGAGTGAACTCCAAAGATTCTATCTCTTCGGTGATGTCACCAATGGTTGGTTTTGTGGGGTCAAATCCTATTTGAGCTTGAATGAGAGTGTCAAGCTTGGAGTTGAGGACTTTGTACTGTTTCATTAGTACAAATCCTTTATCCGGTAGGTCTTCTTCTGATGCTCCTTCAACATTCAAGGGAGCCATGTGAAAGGCTTCGAAGAGTGCTGCTGAAGTGGGGTTTTGTCTTGATGGTGATATGGGTAAGTCAAACTCTGGTAATGAAAAATCAATACCAGAGACAGGCATTTCGGAAGTTGGAGGAGCAGTTGTCGGTGGAGGTGGATGAGGAATAGTATGTGGAGGTGTGTTAGGTCTGGTTGATTTTGGTGGTGATGGAGGGACAGTTGTTTGCGGTGGTGTAGATGGTTTGGATGTTCTTAATGGAGATGGAAGAGGTTGGTTTACATTTTGTTCTTCTTCTTCTCGTTGTTCTTCTTGGACTGTGGATGGAGTCCTTTCAGAGTCCGAAGACTCATCCACAGGAATCAGTTTCCTCTGTCTCTTCGGCTGTTTTCTCTTCGGTGTGGTTTTCACCGAAGCCTTTCTTTTCTTATCTTCTTTCTTCGGACCACTTGGTCCACCAGTCATCTTCTTTTTCCCTTTTCCCTTGGGATTTTCTAAGACAGATGTCTCCTTGCTCAAATCACGAGTAGGATAAGGGATCACCAAAGTGTTGCGGTAAGAGCTTACTTCATTACATTCCATGGGAACCTTGGAGAGCATAGCTACAGGTATTTGTGCACAGTAGGCTGCGGGTTCATCATCCAATGGGGATACAGTGATTGGAGTGTACCTCATTTCGGGGAGAGAGGGATCTGCCACATATCCAGTCTTTTGATAATGGGCATGAACAACAATTGCCCAGAACCTTGCATTTGAAATTTCAGTCCCCTTCAGACTGTGATTGATGTGTGAACAGAAGTCAGCCCATAGAATCGAAGCGTAATCAACTTTGACATCATATAGATTCCGAAGAGTAAGCTCTGAAAGGCCACACTTGCAGAATCTAGCCCTGAAGTTCTTCCTGAAAGACATCTGAGGAAGATACTGAAGTAGTATCTCCACAGATCGGGGAGTTGGTTCTTCTTAAACATGCTGATCTTCTCGAGTTGAGGAAAGTACCCCATTTCGTTGAACATATCAACGAGTTGCTCAGTAGAAGGAGTCACAATCTCCTTGGGATCGTAGATGGGAAGATGAAGAGCCTCAGCAAATTTCTCCTTGGTCAGTTGCACTTTCTTAGTTTTTCCATTTACATCTATGGCTTCAAAGTATACGGATTTCACATGATTGTTCGTGTCGAACAGAGCATTCGAGGTGTAATGTGCCCTGTGAACAAGTGTTGCTGGAATCGATGGTGTGCAGGTTAGGGCATAGCCAAAAATCGATCTCTTCAAGCATTCGACAAGAGCATCGATGGGCTTTGGGTAGAGTTGTAGGTTGTTGCGTAGTACCAGATTTGCAGACTGGCTTTTGAGAAAAGGTACTGAAATAGCTTCAGTGGTCTGAGAAGATCCTTCAGCGGCCATTGTTGGAGGTTTGATGAAAATGAAGAAGATGAAGTAAGTTGTGTTTGCAGAGAGAATTCGAGAGTAAGGTTGCAGAGAGAGATGAGAGTTGTGTTCGCGTAAAGAGTGTAATGGATGAGGTGGGAAGTTTATATAGCATTCGTGGTCCCTAGGCCATTTAATGCACGTTTAAAATGGTCCAGTAGAAAGTGGACATCTCAGCACCTGCTCGTCCCACTATCTCTGCAAAAAGGAGAAATATACGGCTGTCAGTTATAATGATTCAAAATTTGAACTGTTATCTTTTGAGACGTCATTATGGTTAATGTTTTTCATTTAATTCTCATTGACAGCTGTAAGCAAACGGTTAAAACTCAAGGAATGTTTGTCTCTGTGATTTATCATAAATGTGGAAATCATTTGAACATTTAATTGACTTCGCAGTTATGAAAAACTATGACCATTGAGGGTACGCTTCGGAGCATAAAGTTCCTCACTTCGGTGTGTTTGCTATTGATTTTTCTTTTGACTGATACAGTATGTCATTTAACCTTAGTTTTCATGAATAATATGAAAAGATGATTTATTCGAGTTAATGTTCAGAGTCGTTCGAATCATGTTGGAAGTCCATTTTTCATTTGGAAGTTTGTTTGATTCAATATCGGTCATGAATTTATAAGTCTAATCACCCCATCACTGACTTGATTTCGCATTAGGAAACATGTTTTTAGTTGTGCTTATGTGCTTCAAACTTTTCAAATATAATAAAGATAACATCCTTTGCATTTGAAATTTAAAGGGGTTTTCATTCATGAATTGAATATCAGAAGTGTTTTAGAAGGTTTGATTGGATTGTTTTGAAGATTCATTTGAAAAATTTATTCCTTTTCATCAGTTGAAGTGTTTGAATACTAAGCTCAGATGACAAGCCTTTGAGCTTCGTACACCACTCCTACTTTATCATTTAAGACAGATTACTTGAAATGTTCATATTCCTCTACAAGGTACTCGACTATGTTATAGGAGCTCCTTGTACCGTTATTTAAAACAGAAGAATAAGCTTTTGAATGCTGATTTTTCTTTTGCATTCCCTTGGTTATCTTTTGATTTTTGTTTGTCTTTGTTTCTTTTGACAATTGTTTTCTATTTTTCTTTTTCTTTCTTGTTTTCTATTTTGACTTTCCTTATCCGCAGATATAGAACATCACCATATGTTTTCTTTCTTTGGTGCATTTTGTTTTAAACAGTCCTTGTGAGTATAGTTCAATTTTGTACCATTTAATGAAAAGAGATTTAAATTTGATTATCAAATGATGTTGGTTCTATTTTTGAGGAAAACTTCGGAGCACTTTGAATTATCCTTTGTAGTTTTGAGGCTACATGATTAGTTTGAAGTTGAAGCGAGTCAAGTTTCGAAGGGTGGTTAGAAATAGACATTATGTTAAGGTTATTGAAATCAAACAAGGCTTCAAAGTGTAAAATAGCCTTGACCTCATTTCGAAGTCTGTTTTCTTACCAATGTTTCAAGTCGATTCCCAAATACCTTTTAGTGCAATAAGGTATGATTTTCAGAATCTAAAATCAAAGTTTTGTCATTTACTTGGTTAATTCATGAGAGTAAAGTTAAACTTTGTCATTTGCATCAGAATTTTCTTTTCGTTTGGTATAAATTTTTCTTGTTTTTGAATTTCCTTAGTCTTAAACAACTCTTTATTTTTATCTTTAAAGGATGAAGTTAACATTTGTTCAAGTGATTTTCAAATTTGAAGAATTTATTTTGAAGAAAAGTTTGTTCCGCAGACCTCCGAAGTGATATTTTACTTCGGAATACTGCGGTGAAGTAGCAAGTGTTTTTGCTTGTTTTTTTTCGATGACCTCCGAAGCCAAAATTTACTTGGGGGGTCTGCGGAGTTTATTCTTTTTGTAAATTTACTAAACAGAGTAAGAGTGAACAAATCTGGAATTTATTGAAGAGTTGATCCATCTATCATTCCAAGTCCCCGAACGATTCTTGTGAATGCTTCTTCATTTAGAGCCTTTGTGAAGATATCTGCCAATTGTTCTGTAGTGTGAACAAAGTGCACCTCAATATTCCCCTCCTCAACATGACTTTTGATGAAGTGGTAGCGAAGAGCTATATGCTTCGTCTTGGAATGTTGAACTGGATTGTGGCATATGCGAATTGCACTTTGAGAGTCACAGAACAAAGGAATTTTTCTCATATTAATGGCATAGTCTTTCAATTGACTTTGAATCCAAATGATCTGCGAAGTGCATGCAGCAGCTGCTATATATTCAGCCTCTGCGGTGGAGATAGAGACACAAGTTTGTTTCTTGGATTGCCAACTGATAAGTTTTCCATCTAAGAATTGACAACCCCCTGAAATGCTCTTGCGATCAATAGAGCATCCACCAAGATCAGAGTCTGAATATGCTTGAATGTAGAAACCAGAGTTTGTTGGATACCATAGACCATAAGCGATAGTTCCATGAAGATATCAGAATATTGTCTTAACAGCAGCCAGGTGAAGTTCCCTTGGATCAGCCTGATACCTTGCACAATTGCAGACTGCAAACATGATGTCAGGACGACTGGCTGTAAGATAGAGCAATGATCCAATCATGCTTCGGTATTGCTGTATGTCGGTCTTTGGTTTGTCTAATGATGGATTTAACCTTGTACCTGCAGGTAAAGGAACTTTTGCTTTGGAGCAGTTAGTCATTCCGAAGCGTTCAAGCAGACTCTTCGTATATTTTTGTTGATTGATGAATATCCCCTCCTTAGATTGTTTGATTTGTAAACCAAGAAAGAAGTTTATCTTTCCCATCATACTCATTTGAAATTTGATTTTCATCAGTTTTTCAAATTCTTTTGACAAATTGGGGTCAGTGGATCCAAAGATTATGTCATCCACATAAATTTGGACTAACATCAAGTGAGATCCAACTTTCTTTCTAAAAAGTGTTGGGTCCACTGATCCCTGTTTAAAGTTTGATTCTTTTAAAAATTTAGTCAAGGTCTCATACCAAGCCCTTGGGGCTTGTTTTAAACCATAGACTGCTTTGTCTAGGACATAGCAATAATTCGGATGGGTTTTACTTTCAAAGCCAGGTGGTTGTTCAACAAAAACGGTTTCCTCGAGATTACCATTCAGAAAGGCACATTTAACATCCATTTGATAGACATCAAAATTTTTGTGTGCAGCATAAGCTAAAAATATCCAAACTGATTCGAGTCTGGCAACAGGAGCAAAAGTTTCTTCATAATCAATCCCCTCCTGTTGACAATAACCCTTGACAACCAACCTAGCTTTGTTCCGAACTACGTTGCCTTCGGTGTCAAGTTTGTTACGGTACACCCATTTGAGACCGACAATTGAGGCATTTGCAGGTTTTGGAATTAGCCTCCAGACTTTGTTTCTTTCAAATTCTTCTAATTCCAACTGCATTGCTTCAATCCAGTCTGAGTGATCAAATGCATCTTTGACGTTCTTAGGTTCTACCTTAGAGATAAAGACATTGAACATACACAACTCAGAATTTTTGTTAAGATCTAATTGCTTTTGGTGAAGTTGTGCACGAGTCAGTACTTTATCTCGAACGTCACCGATGACAAGTGATGGAGGATGATTTCTCGTCCATTTATCCAAAGGAGGATAGTTTGGATCAAAATCAGGAGGTCCTTCAGCATCGATGTCCTCAATGTCTGAGGGATATCCCGAAGTGGAAGGAAAATCACCCATTAGCAAGTGATTATTCGAATTTGTGTTGGTTTGTGGTGTGTGTATTTGTGAAGTAGAGTTTGATATGTTTCCCCATTGGTCATTTGTTGGTGTTGATGAGGTGGTAGCTTTATCCGAAGGGATTGTTGAGTCTGAATTCGGAGTGGCAATCTCTGGCTCCCCCTGGATTGTTGGATACATGGACATGTGTATTTTGTTTTTTTTTTTTAAAAATTCGGAAGTTTTTTTGAATTCCGGCAAAAATAATTTAAAAATAAAAACGAAATTCTTATAAAATTTTTACAAAAAAAAATTTGTTTTTTTTAATTTGAAAATTCAAATTTAATAGCATTGATTTTAGGAGTTGTTAGATTTGTTGCCTAAAATAAAAAAAGTCAAAATTAAATGTGAATTGTAAAATGACAATCGTGCCCTTTTGTGAATAGACCAATCAGAGAGAGTTCTCAAGATCTCATGGTTTTTTAGGTTCTTACAAGAACTCAACCCTATATATATATATATATATATATATATATATATATATATATATATATATATATATATATATATATATATATATATATATATATATATATATATATATATATATATATATATATATATATATATATATATATATATAACAAAACAACAGATTAAGTTAATGCAATCAAACACCATATTTTTGTTTTACAAGATATGGAATCCTTTTAAACTTCTAGTATTAATATATTTGTTTTCTCATTTGTTTATTTTAGTTTTTAATTATCTATATTTATGTTATTATATACAATATATGTATGTATATATTTAAATTATCTTAAAATATGAAACAAATAATACCCGAATCAGTTGAAAACTATTTAGTTTAGTGTGGAAAAAAACTGAACTTTTTTGTTATAAAAGAAATTACCTGATTTTAATACATAAATGTAAAATAATCTAGAATAAATAATAATTGGTCAAGTTGAGCAATTATACTAAAGATAATTATTCTTTTACTTAAAATCAGTCAACTTTGCCCATGTTAAACCATGTCTTGAACTTTTTTTAACATCGACACATTTGTTTTTTTTGGCACGCGGATCTTCCGCCGGGTACGGATCCTCCTGTGGATCCGGATGAGAGAAGTCGCATCTTTCTGGATATAATATCTTCTCCACCGCTTAATTCGATGTTCCTCGATTCCGTGTATACTATGGTGAAATCCCGTCACCGATTGCACCGATACTTCGCCTTCATCTTCTTCCTACCTCTCCAATGCTCACGGACGGGCGCAATTTTTCCACCGACCCACGTATGGATTGAAGTGTTTCCTCTCTCAAAGTCGTCACCCAAAGTCGCAAAACCCATCTCCATGGTGTCAGCCCAGAATTTGCCGGAACAATTCCACAACTCTCCCACGATGGACGATGATTCCCAGAAGCAATCAAGCAACTTTAACTTGGAAGCACATTCGGGGTCTTGAACCCCTAAAATACGAAGAAAATCACCTCTCATGGCGTAGATGCAGCGGCAGCGGTTTCCACCAACACCCTAGACACCATCGCACACCTGCTATGCCTTCTACGCCATCAACATCGCCTCGGCTTGCCCTCAATTATTGGTGAGTTATTATCCACAACTCAAGCTTTTTCTAAATTTCTTCATCTCCATCTTCATGATTCTTCCAATATCATTTAATTGATTAATTTTATCTCTATTTTTTTGTCCTGCGATACTAGAGAATAAAGCCTCAGAAATTTATGATAGAGGTTGAACAGCCGATAGAAGAGAAAGGTGGATATCTATAGTCACTACTCAGACGAGACCAGGTACTCATCTTAACTTTGTAATTCGATTTAGGGTTCTTTCAATTTTGGGTTTCCCGATTTTGCTTTTTTGCTTTTCTTCTTCTAGATGTGAGGTTTTGATTTTCCAAAAAAAATTCAGATGACAGAGACGAGTCACAGAAGGTTGAAATTGTTTCAGTATAATGTGGTTTGCATAAGTTTTTTTGTGGTTCGTTGTTGTGAACTAGGTTTCAATTGTAGGTTTCATCTTTTTCAAATACGCTTGGATCGACTATGCTTCATGGAGTAAATAGCTTCTTACAAGTATCTCAGCTATGGCTTTTATATACGTTGTACAAGAAATGTGCGATAGTCGGCCATCTATATCAGGTAGTGGACTCTACCTTTGAATCCCAAAGGTTAGTTTTTTTTCTTGAATGAAACTCATATGAACCGACTCTTCTATTTCAATTCTTAATTTTTTCTTCTTTGTATTAACCTGGCTTGGGTTTGTAAGATACTAAAACTCTAATCTTTTACAAATTTAAAAACACTGCAAGCGTGATTCTTTTTATAAGTCATATGTTTTGGTTAAATAAATTCAGTTGATGGTAATGAATTTCAATTTTGTTTTACTTTAGGTGACTTGAAGGAGCAGCTCTTGAATAGCCAATTCCTAATATTTATGCTGCTATTACACAGGTAGAAGATCTGTAAGATTGTTCAACAATTAAAACCCATAAATAATTAGACATCAAGCTCATTATATGATAATGAAGTCGATTTATTTGTTTATTTCTTTTTTTAGATAGGAAATTTACTGATCTGGGTGGTGAAGATTCTACACTTGGTTTCTTGCTTAACTACACAAGCCTTTCCATGCCGTCTGACTTTAGCGCCTTCTCAACTACTTCTATTCTCATTATTAGTTCATACTTGATGCCCGGTTCACACTCAAAAGGTAACATGTTTATCTAAATTTTGAACTCTTTTGGTGAATGTGGGGGATTTTAGTAAATTTCAGTTCCTTTTTTTATTAACATGTGAAATTGGGTACTCGAATATGGTTTTGGATTTCATTTGTGCTGTTATCATGCTTGATATTTGGGTTTTCTGTGATTCCTAAGCAATAATTAGGTTTTAGCTTTGGGTTTTCCTGAGATAATAATATATTTTTATGTTTATGTTGTACAAATATCGATAGGTTTTCTATGCGTGTATATTTAAATTTTACACTACTGATTAACAACGTTATCATAATACCATTAATTTCATTATTATTATGTTTTATGTGAGATTTTCTTATTAGATATTTCCATGCTTATAGTTAGGACTTCTTTTATTTAGCTTCCTATTAAGAATGCTAGGCTACTCATTGTGTTGACCAAATGCTAAAATGATGGAAAATAATAATTTCAAGTAAAAAGTTGTTGATTTATAGCATTTGAAAAGAAAAGGGTAGAAGATTGGTTACTTTTGTCAATTGTGTTCGGTTTACAACTTCGAAACTTCCAACTGTCTAATTTGGACGACATCGGTTTGTGAATGGCAGGTATATATATCAATATATCATAAACCAATTATTGGCATAATCAATACATAAGTAGTAATTAAGTAAATATAAAAGCTTTACTTCACATGATCAGGTAGATGCCAGAAATTATCCGATGTGATCATGTTTTGGTTATGTCGACGAATTTCGTTAACAATAACACATACAAATTTACACTGCTATTATTTGGAAGTATAATATCCTAATAATAATAAAAATAAAATCAGAATGCTATGATTGAATAATTTTTTTAAGTACAATGCTTTAATAGGAGAATCATTGGAACTACGATGTCATTGTAGAAAAGAATGAAAGTAGCATGATATAATAAACAAATACATCAAAATTTGCTGCTATTCTTTTTTCATTAGCCATATTCCATTTTCCAACTATTATCATTTACTCTTGCCTTATGATTGTTTATAATTCATTACTGAATTACCATTAGAGACTTCGAAAGCTGTTCAACTTTTACAAGTTGTTCGTTTCTGAAAACACAGGCAGTTGATGTACAAGAAACTGCAGCATCAGAGAGCTCTGTAACAAGCAGAAAAGTACTTAGTAATAACTTTGTAATTCTAATTATGTATATAGCTGTTTATAATTCATTACTGAATTACCATTAGAGACTTCGAAAGCTGTTCAACTTTTACAAAAAAAGAGCAACCTACTTCAATTAATATGTTGCTATTTCTCCAATCTAAATTCTTTGATGTGTTGTTAACAGATGGAAAATAATGCAGCAGCCGTAATATCTGTTAATACTAGATTTGACCCCACAAATTTCACCCTACCACCATCATATGCCGAAGACGACAGCTTAGGTAACATAATGGCTTCAAGAGGTTCAATGCCGGTTTTATCCAAGTATATGACCAACGGAATGGAATATTCCAATGTAAACATTCTAAAATTACCATTTCTCTTTTTTGCCAAGTTGCAGTTTCAACAAATAGATCTATGCCCAAATGAGCCTTCGATCTGTGAACTCGGTGAACCCCACAAAAATTATCAAACTGCAAAATGCAAGAAATAGTCCAATTTTTTCTTATTAGGGCATTCTACTTTGAAAACTCTTCAAAATTCTAGCACTGTACTTCCAAATTTTTTTCTTATTTGTATATTGTATTTTAAAAAGTCTACCCAATTATAGCAATGCAAATTGCTTTTTATTCCGATTTCATTGCTACAATTTGGATGAATTTTCAAAGTTGAATGGTCTAATAGGAAGAAATGGAAGTAGGGTACAAAAACAATCAACTTAATATTAATATGTGATCTGCAGATGTGGGTTTATTAATCTAACGGGAGCAACTTTCTATTTCTTACCTCTACCTCAATCAAGGTTAAATTCCGAAAATAGCAATATTCTTCCACTTTTCTTTGAAAACTCTTCAAAATTCTAGCACTGTACTTCCAAATTTTTTTCTTATTTGTATATTGTATTTTAAAAAGTCTACCCAATTATAGCAATGCAAATTGCTTTTTATTCCGATTTCATTGCTACAATTTGGATGAATTTTCAAAGTTGAATGGTCTAATAGGAAGAAATGGAAGTAGGGTACAAAAACAATCAACTTAATATTAATATGTGATCTGCAGATGTGGGTTTATTAATCTAACGGGAGCAACTTTCTATTTCTTACCTCTACCTCAATCAAGGTTAAATTCCGAAAATAGCAATATTCTTCCACTTTTCGTCTAATATAACAACATACTATCAAATCACATATTCAAATATGAAACCTGTTAGATACCAATGTAGAAAAACAAGTTGTTTATTTCCATTTTATTAAATTACCGATAGTATGTTACTTCTTTTGAGTTAATTTTGGGAAGTTTTGGTCCCTTCCATGTTAATTGACTATATTGACCATTTTACCCCTCTTTTCATTTTTTTCACAGACAATCCTTTTTGTGCATTTGGATGTTGGTCTCAGCTATACTATGCATTGGTTGTTTTTTGCACATCCCTTTGTTTTGTTTTTTATCATTTTTTCCTTAATTTAATTAGGGTTGGATGGTTAATTTTTTTTGAATCGCAGGGTTGGATGGTTAATTGCATTTATCTAATGGTGGTTAGATACTGGGGGAGGGAAAAGGAAAATACGCATGCACTTTTGAGGTATGGTCTCATATTGGAAGAGGCCTGCAATTTTTAACTGTGGAAAAATGTTTTTCCATTTTTAAATTAATAATATTAATGTTTTATCCTTAACCATAATTTCCAAGATTTGTTGCATTTAGGCATTTTTCTATGTTATTTTATGAAAACTTAAATTCGATCATGGTTTTGGTGATAGGAATGTAGTGAAAGCTCATTTTTAAAACATGATTGATTAGATGAGAGAGGTCATTCAGTGTAAGACCTGAGGTAGACGAACGAGATGCACCGATTGAAAAAAGAAAACAGAGAAGAAAGCGGAATGAAACACGTGTAAACCGGAGCCAAAAAAATCCGACAAAACCGACCCGGATAGGGCGAAAGATCCGGTTGTCACAAAACCAGGTGTAATTCCTAATTAATTTACCTCTACTAAAGTCTTTTTATGAAATCGTCATATTAACTTTATGGTTTTTAATACTGAAACCAGGAGCCCTTTGATAAAGCAGATAGAAGGGATCACGGCTAAATAGGTCTGATACATATTATTACAATCTTATTTTATATTTAAAAATTTCTATTACAATTTCTTTTGAATTTTACTTTTAGTATTTCATATTTTGTTATATGAGTCGGACTGCGGGATAGGACTGAAACAACAAAACAACCATTTTTTCTGTTTCAGGAAATTAGCAAGCCAATGGTTCAAGAAGCAACTTATGACTTTCTTCTGTCACAGATGGAACCGCTAGGTTCTAAGGAGAAAGAAATGGATTTTAAAATTCAACGTAATTTTATTGTTCATATTAACCTTACTAAGTAATTTGAAGATAGATTAACTTTATATTAGTTGATATTCTTGATAAATTTGGGTGGATTGCAACCTAAAGATCCATACTTCATTCCACCGAGAGATATCGTGTTTGTTGAAGTCGACAAGGATGACACTAGATTCGCATCTACATCTGAGTATGTATCTTTTTTTCATTTGTGCATCAATTTATTCTGATTGCTTTCCATGATACCAATATGGTTTTTCCAATACTTCGTCTAATTTTAGAATTCTTGGTGTTGTGATGGTTGCTGGTGCATAGGCGTCTTCATGTGAGGAAATGGCATCGACTATGACGGGTGCCGAAAGTTCTGCTCTTAAAGGCCTCCAACAATGCATCGATATAGTAATTGCTGAGGTCTGGATTATAACTTTCACTTGGTTGTGGGCAAAATGGTCGTTTTCATATTTAGAAAAGTTAGTGGGTTGTGGTGTGTAGGTGGATAGGTCGCTTTCAACAGAGCAAAAGCCGCTTGATTATAGGTCAGCAGATAATAGCATCATCGCAGATCATCGGCATACGGTTGCGTGTACAAGGTTAATATTTTCCTTACATTATGCTCTTAGCTCTGTAGAAGACCGTGTTGCAATGGAGTTTTTTGATCTTTTGCCAGTTGGTCAATCAAAAAAATTATGCATTTAAATGTCATAGAAAATTAGAAGCTGGAAGAGACATTGTGTACCCTGTAAATGCCATTGCATTTCACCCT
Organism: Cichorium intybus; assembly: GCA_023525715.1. Classification (NCBI taxonomy): domain Eukaryota; kingdom Viridiplantae; phylum Streptophyta; class Magnoliopsida; order Asterales; family Asteraceae; genus Cichorium; species Cichorium intybus. Next base: position 528,357 of record JAKNSD010000031.1, read on the forward strand.
GTGTACGTTTGACTGCGTTGACTTTCCATGTTAACTCTATAATTTATATAAATTAAAAGTATTTCTATTTAGTATTTATCAAACACAACATGCAACTATGGGACATTTGCCACTGGTGGTTGCAATGGTATTGTCAACGTATGGGATGGTAACAATAAAAACAGGCTCCGTCAGGTATATTTTTTTACCATAGGATTAAATGCAAGAAATAACAACCTACTTTTGTTTATTTGTTTATTACAACATTCTACTTTCATTTCTTCTTATTATAGCATTTTACATTGAAAAAGCAACAATATATATATATATATATATATATATATATATATATATATATATATATATATATATATATATATATATATATATATATATATATATATATATATATATATATTTATTTATTTTCAGTATTCAAAGTACCCTACAAGTATTGCAGCTTTATCATTCAGCAGAGATGGTCGACTATTGGTTGTTGCATCATGTTATACATTTGAAGAAGGGGACAAACCATAAGAACCGTTTTTTTTACTTTTTATATTTTATTTTATTGCATAAAATTCATTTATTTTATATATTTATATTTTGCAGACACGAACCAGATGCTATCTTTGTCCGTAGTATGAATGAAGTTGAAGTGAAACCAAAACCTAAACAATACCCTAACCCTGCAACATAATTAAAATTAAAAAAGTTGGTTTGTTAAATACTAGGTTTAAAGTTGTTTTTCATTACTATTACTAAGATTGTTTCCGGATTCGAAGAACTGCAACACTAACAAACACACATGTTTTGTGCGTGTTTCTGAGTTCGAACCATACACGGACCAAATCTGCAAAAGAGTTACTTTTTTGTCATTTTTTTCAGTTTTTTCCACTTGATCTTTAGGAACCAAAATTGCACGACGTATTTTTGGGACGAAAACTGCAACAGAAAACTTTTTAGGACCAAAATAGAAAAAAAAAAATAAACGTGTGGATAAAATTTGTAATTTTCTCTTATTTCACATTTAAGGTTAAAAACACCAAAAGAAACCCGAAACGCCAAAAAAAATTCGTGCAAAGCACGGAGCTCTTGCTAGTTAAAAGTAAAAAACGTTGTAATTT
>JAKNSD010000031.1:529485-606123 GCA_023525715.1 Cichorium intybus
CCAGGCAGGCTAAAAGTTATAATATCGCTAGTGATGTATCGGGATTCTGTTAAGGGTTTTATTTTAGGCAAAATTACTATGTCCATCCAACTTTCGGCTTCTGGTTTAAAAGGTTCCTCAAGTTATTTTTTTGCTTTATAAGTGTACGAACTCAAATATTACCTGTTCATTTAATCCTTTAACCCATTTCAACTGGTTAGTGAATCATACACACAGATAAATTCTGATGTGGCATGCCACGTGTATCAAACGTGTAATAACCCCCAAATTCAAAGTATTCGTCAAAGTTGAAAACACACTCAATCTTGTGTGTGCGTTATTAACATAGCCATGGAGAGGGACGTCGATTCAGGAGAAAACGGGAGAGATGGATCCGACCTAAGCCCTTAGGGTTCTCGGCTCCAACAACCATCGAGAAGAAGGAGAATATAAGTATAGAAAACGGGAATTTGAATCCACCATCGGCCGCCTTGGTGCGTGATTTCAGCAAGAGATGGATGAAGAAGATGAATCCACCATCGGCCTCCTATTCTGCAGTCGTGTCATTTTGGGGCAGTAGCGCCGCCTCCGGCGGCAGCCACGATGGTCGACGGCGACATGTGGAACTCAATCAAAAAGAAAATAGCGAGAGGGTGAGGGATGGGTCGGAGACTGATCAGGGTCTCTGAGATTCGCGATGTTCGGCCAGACCAAGAGACAAAGAGATAGAATGAGAGACAAGAGATTGATCGAGTTTTAGAGAGGCAGCAGCCTCGTTTTACGGTTGGAAGAAGAATGCGCCGGCGGCGGTAGCATTTTCTGGTGGTGCAACTCCGAACACGAGAGGGAAAGATCGAGAATAATAGTCAGAGGGGCGGAGTGTCACCGGCGATATTTCCATCAGCACACGAGCATGCCAGATTGAGCCCTCACCACCTCCGTTTGAGAACGATCAATTGTTCGATCGGAAGGTTAATTGTTCAACAATTTTGTTTGTAAACTTTGGTACGATGCTCTTTCCTTGGTCTGTATATGAATCGATGCTCTTAACAATTTTGTTTGTAAACTTGGGTACGATAATCACAACAATCTTTTTGTTGCTGATGGAAACAGATCCCTCGGAAACCATTATAAACAACGAAAACAAATTTTTTGAGGAGAAAGGTTTTAGGGATTATGAACAACAACAAGGTTTTTTTACTGTTCCTTCTAAATTTTAGGACACGTAATACCCTCACAAGTGACATGGATGATGACTAGGAACGATGTTCTTGGTGATCATCCTGATGACTAAGCTGGTAACCGGGTGACCCCTTCAAATGGGTAGAAGGATGTTTTAAAACCTAAATTGTAACGTTATTCCCCTAAAAGGAAAAAAAAAACTTCAGGAACCTTTTAATACAGAAGGTGAAACTTCGTTGGGCTACAGTGTAATTTTGCTTTTATTTTAATAGCCTATGTTTTTTTTATTTATTATATTTAACCGGACGTGCAGTTTTCATATATGTTTTCATACCACAGTGAATAGTGAATGATAGATATGGACTCTTGAATATATTTTCATTTGAATCGAGGAAACTATGTAAACAGAAACATTATACACCTTCTTTTACAACTAATTTGAAACAAGCATTTAGGTAATATACAACCAATATTAAGCACCCCCCTCACGCACGAGTGTATAGCTTGTATGTCGCAAACATGTCACAAACAGTGGCGGAATTAGAAATTTGGACCAGTAGTGGCACCAAAAAAGAATTTCATTCTAAGGTTTGGATAGAGTTCAAAATCGGTTTGGATAGACGACAAAACCGAAACCAAAACAAAACCGACGGTTCGGGTTTGTATTTTTTAAAAACCGAAAATTTGGGTTCGTTTACAGTTTTAAAGTATGTAAAAACCGAAAGAAAACCGAACGAAACCGATTTCTTTGAATTATGTAAAAATATATATATTACGTATATAATATAAGTAAGTTTTGCACAATTAGAACAAAAGATTCAACTAGCTAATTGGTTAGCATGCTTGCCCTTCTTGTCAAAGGTCTCGAGTTCGAATCTATCCCCTATAATTACTTATTTTTTAGTAGGTGCACGGGCCACTATGGACACCATAGTGGTTCCGTCCCTGGTCACAAATGTAATTAATCAGCGGAATTGTGATAAGATATAACTGCTAGTTGATCATTTAATTGGATAAAGCTAGTAGTAATATCCCCTGAATCAATTTTCTCTAATGAATGACATTTGCTAGTTGATCATTTAATTGGATATAGCTAGTAGTAATATCCCCTGAATCAATTTTCTCTAATGAATGACATTCAATCTCTCTGTGTTAAGAAAACATTTGATGCAATATGAGGAGCTGATCCAGAATTGATGGGACAACTTCATGCAACAATTCAGAAAGCATTAAATGGAATAAGGTTGTCCCGCTAAGAGTTAATTGTTTTACATGGAGAGCCAACATGCGAAGGATTCGTATTGCCGACCCATTACTTCATCGGGGTGTAAATGTGGTCCATTATAATTGTTCTTTCTGTCCTTCGGTGTCTGAAAGTCCCGGTCATTTGTTGGTTACGTGCCAATTTGCTTCCTGTGTTAGAGACAAGATACTTAATTGGTGTGGAACTAATCCCATCTCGGTTTCAAGCATTAGTGAACTACTCAACTACGTAAAATCATGGGGTCATTGCCCAAAAAAAGGAGACTTATAAAAGCTATATGCCAATGTATGCTATGGTGCATTTGAAAAAGTCGGAACGATAGAGTCTTCAATCGTGAATATTCCTCATCCCTTTTGGCAGTAGAAAACATCAAAGCGATGATATTCTTTTGGGTTAAATGCAGAATGGGAGATGTAAAAGTTAGTTGGGTGGAGTGGGGTGAATCCCCTTTTTCGTGCTTATGATGTATTTCTTTTGTCTAGCCTAATACCTTGTTAGGTGTGGGAACTGCTGTATGTTTCTTTATTAATAAAGTTATTTGTCGTTTTCAAAAAGGATTATCACATATTAATTACAGTTGTTGGATCTTCATAAGTTTTCATCCATATAAGCTCTTATGTTGCTTTGGTCATTCACATATGCAGCAAAATAGGTGAAGTAATCGGAGGGGAAACGATAGATTAGACAATGATCACTCTCACTCCCTCCAAGTCATATTGGCCTTTTGAATAACCAAGCTAGCGCGACCAAACTGTTGAGAAAATTGCCTCAATGATCCCTAACAAAACTCTCAATGACAATAACAGAAAAATAACTGGACACAAGAATATATGTGGAAAAATCCAAAACCAGATAAAAACCACTGGTCTCTAGAGATCTACTATATGATAAATTGTTACAATCACACAGACTAATCTCACAAAACAACCCCAAGTTACACTCACACTCTTCAAAGTTTTAACTAACACTGTCAACACTCTAAAATAAGAGAAATAAAGAAAGAACTATAACACTTAAAGTGTATTTGATTGGAGGTGCTTTACAACCAAAGCCTTAATCCTTGAAACAGTATGGGAAGAAAAGCACTATTCATTATTTAGCCAAAACTTAATACAAACAACATTCGTAGGGATTGTTGTAGTTCATACAGAGAATGTTGGAGGCACCATACCATACTAGAATCCTCTAGGCAACAAAGCCAAGAGGTTACTTCATATAAACTTCTTGGAAATCATTTTTGATATCTAATGCTAAAGAGATGACTGGAAAATGATTGTCATTGAAAGTAATATATACACTATAGTCATTTTGGCAACCATGGAGAACGTATCATCATAATGATGCCCATAAACTTAGTAAACTGTGCCTTTTACCGTTCTAAAATTCCATCAAAACTAACTTTGGCATTAAAATTCAATGATAACCAACCATCAATTTTCCATATAGAGAGGAACCAAATCCAAGTACCACAACAATTTAATGTATTTATCTCGTTAACCATTACATGTTGCCAACTTGATTTTGTAAGAATTTAGGAGTGAAAATAGAAGACAACGACGATACAAAAAAAAATATATAAATGATATACAAGATGGTAACTTAAAAATGTTATAAACTTGATAAGGATTGCAAGTACAATGAATACCTTTGACTACAACTAATGGACGACCCAATTTAGGATTTAATACTAGATGCGAGACAAAAGTAAAAGGTTAAACAAGGAGGTTGGCAATGTCATCATCTCATTTAGACGTTATGATGTGGGTAAAGGAAAGCTCTCGATAAAATGCTCATTGGTATTAGTATTTGTAGGGGACGATAAGTATACAAAGGTGGTGACGAATTTGTGAATAGATCCACACGGTGGAGGGTTGGCAACACTAGAAAACTGTCCCTTTTGGGTGGCAAAATTCGTTGATGGCGGGTTTTTTTCCAACGAGTTTGCCACTATTATGAAAATTTTTCGGTTAAAACTTGTGGGTATATTTTAGTGATGAGTTTTCTAATGGATGTACCTTGATTTACATCATTTTTGGTTGTATAGTTCATACCCAGCTTGCCCAAAGCCAATCCAAATTCTTCTAGTAAACAACATCATGGAATACAAACAAACATCATTGCTTGCTTTTCTTCACTAAAAAAGCATCGTCTCACAATACTCTTATCTCGACACGTCTCAACAAAATAGACGTGCAAAGAAAATAAACCACAACATCCTTGATACCGACACTCCATACTTATATCATGTTATTGACTTGAGCACTTTAATAAGGCTAATCTTCCTACCGCTCAACTGTCACCCCACCCCATCCTTAAGGTCATATCACCCCACTTCATAATTCATGGTATACAACTTGTCTATGATCTCCTTAAAGTGTGGGGGTATACATTTTTTTATCCCCTAACCCCATTTGCGACTCTATTGTTTCTTCAGATATGTTATGAACATAAAGGCTATTGTTATTGGGATCTTGTATCCAATATACTACAAATATGTTGCCATGTTCTATTTTAGGGATATATAATCCTTTCCATAGTCCGACAACCCCAAATCTTACACATATGATGTTTATTGATGCATCTATACCATATTATAATGATTCACCCTCATAAAATCCTTGTTATACTCATACTTTGCCCCCTCATATCTTGGTGTTCTTGATCACACTAATGTACATGAAACCGTCTCCATATTACCTCCACCTATACTATTTAAACCTATTCCTAACTTTCCTCCTCATATCACACCAACCTTGCTTTTGATAACACATATACCAATAGAAGAACCATCATCCTTCTTATATACATTGAGGATATGATCACCATTGTCAATGGTTTGGGGGCATCACAATACTCAAGGAATCTGGCTAGCAACAATTTTAAATGAAAGATTTACGAGTATTTCATTAATTTTTATGCATTAAAGTTCTTTCTAAAAACCAAGGTATGTATCTGAGTCGAGACAAATATGCATTTTATACTATCTTTTGGACTAGAATTACAAATAATAAGATTTCACCTATAATTGATCCTAGTTTGTACTATTACCTAATCAAATTCCTAGTCTATATAACTGCCACACATCCACATATTGCCTATACAATTCATATTGTTAGTTATTTCATGGCCTCCCCATGCTCAATAACTATGTTGTATTAAGAAGTACTCGATATATTAAATGTTTAATGTTCTTGTTGGATTTAAGAATTGATAAATCACACACAAACATTGTAATTGAATATGAAAGAAAATAAAAAAACGTAAGGAATTAATGTGGTTTAAATGATAAGAGTAATCGGCTAAACCATGGATAAACTTGAGAGAGGTTTTATTAATATAACCACCAAATATACACTTTCAACATAGGGTTACAATTATACAAGAAGAAGCATTTATAAACAGCCACTCACCTAAAACTGCTTGTGGGATGGGCCCCACAAGCCTATGATGTCACTAACTAAATTAATCCATTGGTCATGCACAACACTTATGTGTGCCGAGCACTATAACCCTTTCATATAGAAGTGTAGTTTTAGTGTTCTCAGTCCCACATATTATATTGTAACCTAAGAAAATTTTTTCTTCATGGGGGCGTTACCCTAGAATCCTTTAAGCAGTGGCTCCCTATTTTTAGTTTATGTTGTTGTAATGAGGTCATATGGAAAATCAAGCTTTACAATTCAACAATTTCTCACTCGGAGGCTGATTAAATAATCTACTACTATCCAAGCTCTATAACCCCTTATATATATATATATATATATATATATATATATATATATATATATATATATATATATATATATATATATATATATATATATATATATATATATATATATATATATATATATATATATATATATATATATATATATATATATATATATATATAGGGGCAGGATCAACATAGAACCACTTTTTATCCATAGAACCATAGAACCACTATGTTCAGTACTGAACATGCATATGTTCAGTACCGAACATACATATGTTCAGAGCTGAACATACGTATATGTTCATTAGTGAACATATATAATATATGTTCGCTAATGAACATATACATATGTTCAGCTCTGAACATATGTATGTTCGGTACTGAACATATGCATGTTCAGTACTGAACATAGTGGTTCTATGGTTCTATGTCTAATTTTGGTTCTATGTTGATCCCACCCCTATATATATATATATATATATATATATATATATATATATATATATATATATATATATATATATATATATATATATATATATATATATATATATATATATATATATATATAGGGCTAGGATCAAATATATCCATACAAGTATTGTGTAACCTTGAAACTCAATCTGGACCACTCATTTAAAACACATTCTTTTAAGAATGTACAAAATTTAGTTCATTCTTTTAAGAATGGTAAGAACTCATTATGTCAAAAAGTTATTCAGTTAAGAATGTGTTTTTTTATTGTTACGAGAATGAAATCCGATGGCCAGGATTTGGTTACAAGGTAACACAATAATTGTCATTTTTATTATAACCTAGCCCTATATATATATATATATATATATATATATATATATATATATATATATATATATATATATATATATATATATATATATATATATGATGTGCGTTCTTATCAAGTATGTGGAATGCTAGTTGAATCCATCCATAGCTTCAACTTCTCAGAGTTATTTCCTTAATAGAAGTTGGATTCTTTATATTAATGATCTTCTTCGTGTTTAGAGTGTCATCAGAGATCAAATCTTTGATAAAGTGGTACATAATTTGAATGTGTTATGCTCGAATTTGAAACATTGGATTCTTTGCAAGGTGAATGAGACTTTGGTTATCATTACATGACACAATCTTCTTGTTCTATGTCCAACTCTGATAGGAAGTTCTTCAACCAAATAAGTTATTACTAGATTCTTTAATAGACATATAGTCTGCTTTTGAAATTGGTAGAGAAAAGATATTTATAATTTGGACACCGACCTAATGGTTATTCCAATAATTTTGAACATATAACATGTTGTGAGTTTCCCTAAATCTACATGTCTTAAATTTGCATCAAAAAGACCTTCTAAGAATACATTCTTTCTTTTGAAACACAAGAAAATCTTAGAAGTTCCTTTAAAAAAGCATAACATCCATTTTTCTCTTTCTCATGCTTTGTTCCAGGATTAGACACAAATCTGCTAACAACTCCTACTATATAAGCAATATCTGGTCTAGTATATACCATAACAAAAATTATGCTACCAATTAGAGATGGAAAAGGGACTTTAGTTATTTATTCTTTGTCTTTATATGTCTTTGGTGATTGATCATTTGAGAGTCTTAGATGACTCCCCAAAGGCGTGCTTCGGGCTTTAGCATCGACATTGCTAAAACACTCCAAGACTATCCTCATGTACTTTCGTTGGAAAAGTTATAGATCAATAGTAGCTTTTTTCTGAATATTCTGATGCCTAAAATCTATTTAGAATATCCCAAGTTTATCATATTGAGTTCTTAAGACATATGCTTCTTAAATCTATTGATCTCCTACATGTCACATACAACTACCATCGCATCATCCACATATTGTGACACCCCATTTCTACTGTTTGCAATTACCATGGTTTTTTCGTATAAATACTTGAATACAAAAATACGGTTTAACAAAAACCGGTTATTTACATATTTAAAACTGTGGGTGTTACAAATCCATACCAAACTAACCATAGTAAGCAAGAAAAGGATTAAACCTTGCGTCCGAGATAGGAGCTATGTGGGCTCCACTCCAGTTAAACTTCATCCAATTATAGTATAGTATTTGACCTGGAATACATGGCATAAAAATAAAATACGTAAGACAATAATGTCTCGTGAGTTACATGAGTTTTAGACTCAAACCATTAACTTCTTTTCCAACTTTTATAAAACTTATAACATAAACTTCTGTCAAAACTTTATAGAAATATCATACTATACTTGTTACTACTCGAAATCATTTCATAACATACTTTACAAAAATAACCTCTTTCAAAGTTTCAAGATATTACCATACCAAAATGCTTAATTCCTTTCAAAATCATTTCTTATCATCCTTTGCATAATTACCTTCTTTCAAAACTTTATAATAGAATCATAATACAACTCTTTACTTTTCAAGAAAATCATTCTTTGACATACTTTACGAAAATAACATTGTTCTTACTTTCTTTGACTGGTTTTATAAGCTCGCTGGATTTTTATACTTAGGGCTTTAATCACTATAAGTGATACCCCAAGTCTCTATGGCTAGAAAGAACGGATCAATCCTCACCATAGAAGTGCTGAGGCGATCTACTTCGTGATGGGGCTTGCCCCCAGTAGACCCCTTACCTAACCCGGGAAGGTTGGTACATTGTTCCCTTACTAACACTGCTTACTACAATTACCAGTCATACAAAAACTTGCTGTTTGCTTGAACATTTCTCATAAACACATAACTTGTGGCTAGGTGCCAAACTACATTATTTTATGTCTTTATGGCTAGATGCCAAATATAGCTTTCATCACATAATAATCATATGTTTAAAAACATATTTTTCTAACATGCTAAGCTTTATACCAAAACATACTTTTCAGCATCTTATGGCTATATGCCATTCATACTCAAAACAATTAAAGTTTGTAACCAAAACATACTTTTTAAACATCTTGTGGCTATATGCCATTCATACTTGAAAACACATATAACTTGAAATCAAAATATACTTTCACATAATTTGGTTCATAGACCAAAACACACTTTAAATATAGCAATATACTTTCACCACAATTTAGAACTAATACTCTTGCATATAATATCACATATACAAATTTTATAAGAAATCTTGAAAATACTTACTTGCCATGTACCCCAGAATGGGTAAAAATACTACATGTACTCACCTTATAACTCTTGAAAGGTTGTCTAGACGTCCTTCGGTTCTTTACCCTTTCGGTGTGCGACTACTTGACTTGCACCTATATATATAGTACTTGGTACATTAATTTACATTCTAATTGACTCTATAACATATTAGAGTCCTTGTTTTATCATTAAGGGTCAAGACAAGTGTCTAACCTTTAATTAACTAATTTTAATTAACTCGTATATTGTACGTATTTTACTACAGTAGCCTCGGGAGGTCGTATTCTCAATTTAACAATTTTACATGTGTTTTCATACCATTTTAAGCCTATGGTATGAATTATAGACCAATCGGACAAGTCTAGCATCAAGTTCCAAACTTAAAAATGGCCTGAATTTACTCAGGAGGTTGGCACGACTCGTGCCCTTTTTACTCTATGGGGAGCACGACTCGTGCTCCTCCTGGAGCTTTCCTTCTTTGCTGATTTTTGTGTTGCAGGTCCTTTAGTCCGAGGGTTAAGTCCTTAATACGTATCTTAATCATTTTCAAGTCATTTTTAGGCCTAGAATAGCAGTTTACTTGTAGTTTTAAACCATGGAATCATCAATTCCATTCCAAGGCTTAAAACATTCCCGTAATGCCCATTTTTTTACCAAAAACTATTTTGTTTGATTTTTAAGTTTGGAACTGATTTCTTACACTCTTTATGACTCTTTAAACTTGCTAAATCAATGGAAATCAGTTTCAAACCCATAAACCCAATTTCTAGGGTTCTTGAGCTCAAACCCATTTCTATGGATTTTACCAAAACTTCAATAACTCTTTAAAATTCATGTGTATCTACTTGTTACTTTAGTCTAACTTGATGGAGATGAACTCCTGGAAACATTCCATGATCTTCATCTCACGAATTTCCAGGTTCCATGTGAAGAAGATGATGAATAGTGGAGTTCTTACCTTGATTACTAAGGAATCTTCAATTCCTTCTTCTAATTCTTGTGAAATTTCCCCTTCTTCCTCTTCTTCCCGTATCTTCCTCTTCTCTCTCGATTCTTCTATGGATTTTCTGAAGATGAGAGTGATAATTTCACTCTTTTATGTTTATTTATTTTATAAAATATTTGCACTTTAGTCCCTAGTTTTGCATTTCTTAGACTTTTGACACTAACACTTATTTTGGCCACATGAAACTATAGTTCTTAAATTTTTAGTCCTAAATCATAAATAAAGTTTATAGTAATTTCCACATTTGGTCAAATGACCAATTTGCCCTTTTTGTCCAAATTTCACTATTCACGCGGTAAAACTCCAAATTTCACTTAAACTTTTATTTCTTACATTATTGCTTCACAAATACATATTATCTTACATAATGGTCTTATTAATGGATCAAAAGACCATTTTACCCTTTTTATGGTAAAATGACCAAATTATCCCTTTTTAACCATTTTTCTCTAAACTCTTGGAATTTTGCTACAATTCCCAATAAATTATTTTAAAATTTTCAAAATATTTTAATCTTTCCCTTAATTATTTTCTCGAATATAAAATTCAAAATTTTTGGGTCGTTACAACTACCTCCCCCTTATTGGGATTCCGTCCTCGGAATCATCGCACAATTTCTAGAAGGAAATCACTTCCCCTCCTTTTCAAACGTTCTCCGCACTTTCTTTTTACCAACACATAATCATATAATTCATTATTTTATCTTTTAATATTTTATTCTTTAGTTGTTTTTGATTCTGTAATCAGTTCTTAACTGTTCTTGCTTCCAATCCTTTACAAAGGATTAACATAATTTCTTTAAAACTTTGTATCATCCCAGTTAACCAAAATATCATTTTGGTCACTTTATCTGTTTTCTCAACCTTTTGTCATTCATTCATATTTTACCTCATTCCATTTATATACCTTCTCTGGTAAACTTATGTTACAAAATAGTTTTATACTTCAATACTTTATCATTAATAGCAATCTACTTTATAATTCTCCTCATATCTTTATTAAAACATGTGAGATTATACTCACAACATTCTTTACTTACGAAAATTCCAATACCATTAAACATGATTATATATGTCTCGTATTTTTATAAATTTATAAATACACCCAAATCTTTTCTTGGTATAAATTTTGTCCCTTAATGGACATTTTACTTGAGCATAACTTCTTCTTTCTTTTTAGAAGTTTTACAACTTCTTTTCTTTACATAATTGTTCTTTACATCTACTAACAATTTTCGACTTATTACCACTCATAAGGAATACATTCCTTTTTGTTTTATTTCACATCCTTACTAACTTTCATACGTTTACAATAAATTATTACTGTCATTATTTTCTACTCTATATTTTACATGTATCTATTCATACATGTCTTGAATCTTTTTTACCTTCTCATCATATTATTTGTCAATGATTCAAATTATGAATTTACATTTTCACATTCCTCTTAATCATTTCTTGTACATTACATGTACTACTTTCTTTACATATCCCATATCATTCTATACTTATTTTACTTTTTATGATATTACCATCCTGTGGTGTAATTAGGTTTCATAATCATATCTGTTAATTTCTTGATTTTAAATATAAATTTTCAATTTTTTGTCCTACCTTAGACTTTTACAAATAAATACTATCTCTTGATTACTACTTAACTTTTCGACCTTACCATGCGGATTCTTTGGTGTTTCCAATTCATTCCTTCTAGTATTTCATTATTCTAATATCAATTTCAATATAATTCATACATGGTCCAATTTTTTTTTTTTTTTACACATATTCTCAGTTTGACTCTTATAAAAGTCAAAGCTGTCCAAAAATTTATTTACCAACTTTGTATACTTTTAGTCATACATGATTCCAACTTGACATTATGATATATCTCATTGCCTCAAATAACTTCTTAATACATAAGTACAAGTTCTTAATGTATATTATATATACATGATTCTCTTTTTGTATAAGAATTCAAACTAACACTTTAGTCATTTTCGTTTCATGATAATTCGTGACATAACCCTAAATCATCATTTCATTAACTATCGCTACTCTTTATTTTTACATCTTTTATCTTTTCTATTATGTGGTATAAGGCTACACGCCTAACACATTTTGCTATTTTTTCGTTTAACTCCACTTCTTTACAATATATATCATTATTTATTTCATATACAACTTACTTCTTGTGTATCTTTAGATGATATACTATTGTCATTTATTTTCTCGTCATCTTTCGTTCTTTTGTATTTCGAGGCATTATGCCCAATACATTATTTTACTCTTTTTGCTTTATACCTTATAGCATTCGAATTAGTTTACTTATTTCATAATCACTTTTATACTTTCTATACATTATATATACATATATCTCAAAACTTTTTCATGCTCTTATATTTATAAGCACATATAAACATATATACACTTCTTTGTATTTCATGGTTACTAGTCATGTATTAAACCTTTCTCACAATCTTTGGATACTTTTATCCATCATTCACATTCGGAGGTAGTAACTTCCTGACCGTTTATCATCGTTCTTACATTATCTTTAATTCTTCGTTTATTACTTGTTTAGACATTTACTCTTTTTCTTTACTTCATATCATTTATGACCTTTAGTCATTTTGCTCACATGCTTTTGATTTCTCTTCCTTTATCATACATCATTATACTCTTTCATTACTGGTATTACCTCTTTTATGTCATTCACTTGGTTGTGGAATTTATTTCCTCATAACCAATATTTTATCATTGTTTTCTTTAAAATCTTTCATTATATTCTTCTGATTATCCTTATCATTTGTTTCATCTTTTATTTCTTGCCTAACATTTATTTAGGCATTCAACCTTTAATTCTCACCTCATGTTCATTTAATCTCATTACAATAATGCAATTTACTTTAAATATCATAATATTTGACAATTTCTCATTCATCATTCTTTCCCCCCATTTGGGTATCTTACTTTACTTTTATTATTCATTATAACATTGTACTTTAACTTATTCAATTGTCCATCTTTGGGACGCTTCCATTTGTCTTCTTTGTTCAACCCCGACAGTTAGTCTTCCACTCTTTGCTACCATTGTCACCTTCTATCTTTAGTTTTTTTTTTTTTTTTCATAATTTTAATCTCTTCGTCTTACAACGATATTCTGCTTCTTTTACAGGCCGATTCAAGCTAACAACTTCTAAGTCTGTATGTAAGTATAACCACCTCAATATGGTTTTTATATGCTTATGCTATAATAAACAAGGCGTATTATCCTTGCTTTACTTGAATTTCTTTCTTTTTGACTATGAACAACGAGGTTATTGGGCACTTGTACCGATCATTTCTCATTCTTCAGCTTCATTTACTCTTCACTTATCTTGCTGCTTGTCACTTTACTTGACTCATTACTAAATTTACGACTTGTTCACTTGTCCAATATTTGGACATTTTTTTTTATAAAAATTTATATATCATTAATAAATTTTTGCTGATGATTTTCATTCTTTATGTAAGAGTCTTACAACGCTCGTATGGGTAATCAACACCCATGATTCTTCTACATATCGCTCTTATTCGTAACTCCTCTCGCCTCTACATGCACTTACTTTCATATTTTTCAATCTGTCTAAAGTATTATTTATCACGCTATTTCTTTTACTTTACCATACTAAGTGGTATACATCCACTGCATTAACTTTTATTATTTATAATCTTTCTTGTTGTTATTACATAGGTATATAATTCCCATGTTTTACTTACTACTCTCTTCAAAACCTTACCCACCAGAATACCATAATTCCTTTGCGATTCCACCAGTCTCAATACATATCCTGTGATTATGATAATACGGGCCCATATTACCATAATCACCTATACATATTGATTCTGCTGTTACCACAAGGTTTCATGGGACACTGGTTCCTTTAACATATTAACACCATTATAATGCATGGTGATCAATACTGAAAATCTTTCTACTTTATAACCATAGTCTTTACTAAATATAGACAGTTACGGAAAATATCTTATAATTTTCCTTACGGTCAAATCTTTGTTCACTTTAAACGTTAACTTAACACTTATTAGTGT
The DNA here is from genome assembly GCA_023525715.1 of Cichorium intybus. Classification (NCBI taxonomy): domain Eukaryota; kingdom Viridiplantae; phylum Streptophyta; class Magnoliopsida; order Asterales; family Asteraceae; genus Cichorium; species Cichorium intybus. The sequence goes on from JAKNSD010000031.1 coordinate 543,886, forward strand.
TATATATCTACATATTTTACATAATGCATGATGTCTTAATCATTTAAGACATCATATAGCATACTTTCATAAACTAACATTTTTATAACATGTGTTTAAGCCTAGGAGTGGAACAAGCCAATCCTAATTCGCTTAAACTATGGCTCTGATACCAACTTGTGACACCCCATTTCTACTGTTTGCAATTACCATGGTTTTTTCGTATAAATACTTGAATACAAAAATACGGTTTAACAAAAACCGGTTATTTACATATTTAAAACTATGGGTGTTACAAATCCATACCAAACTAACCATAGTAAGCAAGAAAAGGATTAAACCTTGCGTCCGAGATAGGAGCTATGTGGGCTCCACTCCAGTTAAACTTCATCCAATTATAGTATAGTATTTGACCTGGAATACATGACATAAAAATAAAATACGTAAGACAATAATGTCTCGTGAGTTACATGAGTTTTAGACTCAAACCATTAACTTCTTTTCCAACTTTTATAAAACTTATAACATAAACTTCTGTCAAAACTTTATAGAAATATCATACTATACTTGTTACTACTCGAAATCATTTCATAACATACTTTACAAAAATAACCTCTTTCAAAGTTTCAAGATATTACCATACCAAAATGCTTAATTCCTTTCAAAATCATTTCTTATCATCCTTTGCATAATTACCTTCTTTCAAAACTTTATAATAGAATCATAATACAACTCTTTACTTTTCAAGAAAATCATTCTTTGACATACTTTACGAAAATAACATTGTTCTTACTTTCTTTGACTGGTTTTATAAGCTCGCTGGATTTTTATACTTAGGGCTTTAATCACTATAAGTGATACCCCAAGTCTCTATGGCTAGAAAGAACGGATCAATCCTCACCATAGAAGTGCTGAGGCGATCTACTTCGCGATGGGGCTTGCCCCCAGTAGACCCCTTACCTAACCCGGGAAGGTTGGAACATTGTTCCCTTACTAACACTGCTTACTACAATTACCAGTCATACAAAAACTTGCTGTTTGCTTGAACATTTCTCATAAACACATAACTTGTGGCTAGGTGCCAAACTACATTATTTTATGTCTTTATGGCTAGATGCCAAATATAGCTTTCATCACATAATAATCATATGTTTAAAAACATATTTTTCTAACATGCTAAGCTTTATACCAAAACATACTTTTCAGCATCTTATGGCTATATGCCATTCATACTCAAAACAATTAAAGTTTGTAACCAAAACATACTTTTTAAACATCTTGTGGCTATATGCCATTCATACTTGAAAACACATATAACTTGAAATCAAAATATACTTTCACATAATTTGGTTCATAGACCAAAACACACTTTAAATATAGCAATATACTTTCACCACAATTTAGAACTAATACTCTTGCATATAATATCACATATAGAAATTTTATAAGAAATCTTGAAAATACTTACTTGCCATGTACCCCAGAATGGGTAAAAATACTACATGTACTCACCTTATAACTCTTGAAAGGTTGTCTAGACGTCCTTCGGTTCTTTACCCTTTCGGTGTGCGACTACTTGACTTGCACCTATATATATAGTACTTGGTACATTAATTTACATTCTAATTGACTCTATAACATATTAGAGTCCTTGTTTTATCATTAAGGGTCAAGACAAGTGTCTAACCTTTAATTAACTAATTTTAATTAACTCGTATATTGTACGTATTTTACTACAGTAGCCTCGGGAGGTCGTATTCTCAATTTAACAATTTTACATGTGTTTTCATACCATTTTAAGCCTATGTTATGAATTATAGACCAATCGGACAAGTCTAGCATCAAGTTCCAAACTTAAAAATGGCCTGAATTTACTCAGGAGGTTGGCACGACTCGTGCCCTTTTTACTCTATGGGGAGCACGACTCGTGCTCCTCCTGGAGCTTTCCTTCTTTGCTGATTTTTGTGTTGCAGGTCCTTTAGTCCGAGGGTTAAGTCCTTAATACGTATCTTAATCATTTTCAAGTCATTTTTAGGCCTAGAATAGCAGTTTACTTGTAGTTTTAAACCATGGAATCATCAATTCCATTCCAAGGCTTAAAACATTCCCGTAATGCCCATTTTTTTTACCAAAAACTATTTTGTTTGATTTTTAAGTTTGGAACTGATTTCTTACACTCTTTATGACTCTTTAAACTTGCTAAATCAATGGAAATCAGTTTCAAACCCATAAACCCAATTTCTAGGGTTCTTGAGCTCAAACCCATTTCTATGGATTTTACCAAAACTTCAATAACTCTTTAAAATTCATGTGTATCTACTTGTTACTTTAGTCTAACTTGATGGAGATGAACTCCTGGAAACATTCCATGATCTTCATCTCACGAATTTCCAGGTTCCATGTGAAGAAGATGATGAATAGTGGAGTTCTTACCTTGATTACTAAGGAATCTTCAATTCCTTCTTCTAATTCTTGTGAAATTTCCCCTTCTTCCTCTTCTTCCCGTATCTTCCTCTTCTCTCTCGATTCTTCTATGGATTTTCTGAAGATGAGAGTGATAATTTCACTCTTTTATGTTTATTTATTTTATAAAATATTTGCACTTTAGTCCCTAGTTTTGCATTTCTTAGACTTTTGACACTAACACTTATTTTGGCCACATGAAACTATAGTTCTTAAATTTTTAGTCCTAAATCATAAATAAAGTTTATAGTAATTTCCACATTTGGTCAAATGACCAATTTGCCCTTTTTGTCCAAATTTCACTATTCACGCGGTAAAACTCCAAATTTCACTTAAACTTTTATTTCTTACATTATTGCTTCACAAATACATATTATCTTACATAATGGTCTTATTAATGGATCAAAAGACCATTTTACCCTTTTTATGGTAAAATGACCAAATTATCCCTTTTTAACCATTTTTCTCTAAACTCTTGGAATTTTGCTACAATTCCCAATAAATTATTTTAAAATTTTCAAAATATTTTAATCTTTCCCTTAATTATTTTCTCGAATATAAAATTCAAAATTTTTGGGTCGTTACACATATAGTAAGAGAATGATATAAGAGGAGCCAAACTTCTTCAAGTAGTAACAATGATCCAATTTACATCTAGTATACCCATTCATCTAGATAAATTTGTCAAACTTCATGTACCATTTCCATTGATCTTGCTTCAATGCCTACAATATTTTCTTCAATTTGCACACCAATTTTTCTTTGCCAGTTACCTAAAAGCCTTCTAGTTGTTCCTTGTAAATATCTTCATCAATGTCTGCATGCAATACTATTTTCTTTATATATAACTACTCTAGGTGCAAATATTATGCAACTACAATACCAATTACCAATATGATTGCCATCGTCTTTACAATTAATGAGGATATCCTATTTTAGTCAACTCCCATATTTTGTTGAAAATCTTTTACCACCAATTTGGCATTATACCTCTTACTCCCATCAATTCCATTTTTGACCCTAAATACCCATTTATTTAATATTGCTTTCTTCCCTGCTGGTAACTTGACTAATGACTAAACCTAGTTTGTGTTAAGTGAGCTCAATTCATCCTCTTTAATCTTCGTCTACTATATGTACTAATTCATTCTCAAGGCATGTACATACACATATGTTTCGTATTTTTTTCAGCAACAAGTAGTTTGTTGATGGAGAATATTAGGTTGGAGGTCTTATTTATCTAGTGAATCTTCTGGTAGTGGGGGTTTTTACCTCTACCTCTTTGGTATCTTTATTCTCTAAACTCACACTATCTCATATGCTCCAACTGTTTCCCGATTCCCTAAACTCATTCAAGATCCTAGTACTTCCTAAAATTTCTGTATTCTCAAAAGTACTAATAGGTAATGCAATGCCTTTTTGTTAAATCTGATAAGATATAACTTGATATTTACTTTCTGGTGTCTTGCTTCTGCTAGAGGCTATTTCAAGTGCATCTTTATACATCACATCTTGAATTTTGATAACGCTTTTATTATGGTTATCCCGAGGTGTTAATCAATTTCATGTAACACGTAGCCAATAAAAGTACATGTCTTTCTATTTGCCTTGAGCTCGCCTCTGCCTACATCCTTGATTTTTATGTGAAAGACATAACCAAATCCCTTTACATGTGTAAGCGATATATCTCGAGCTTGTCCTTATTCTTCTATAATTTTGAACCCTACGGGGACTGAGGGTTCACATTTAATCAAATAAGCTTTGGTGTTAGTTGAATCTGCCCATAATACCTTTTACGAACTTATATGTCATTTCATTATATTTTCTGTTTAATTCAGTATTGTGTTCATTCACTTAACAACTTCATTTTGCTGTGTTTTCGAAATAGTCTTCAGCCTTGATCCTCTTTTCAACATAATAACCAACAATATTCTTTGGTAATGTATTCTCCCCAATTATCTGACTTTAGTACTTGATTTTCATATCAGTTTCATTCTCTATATCATATTTCCACTTCTTGATGTTACAGAAAGCTTCAAATTTATTTTTGAGAAAATAAACTCATACCTTCCTAGTGGAATCATTGAGGAAAGTAACATAATACTAAGAGTATCCTATTGAAGAAACCATGGTAGGTCCATCTACATCAAAATGAACTAGTTTCAACTTCCTACCATGGGTGGTTGTCATGTCTGCACAAAATGTAACCTTATTTTGTTTGCCAAAAACATATGGCTTATAAAAGTTAGTTGTCACCATCTTCATATCTGAAATCTTCCCCTTTTGATTGTTCGTATTAACAATTACTATAGGAGGAATCTTTTTATGCGATGCTAACGATTTAATAACTATCTTTGTAGCTCCAGAATGTTTCAGTTTATGATCCCAACAAACAAGGAAAGGATGCCTCTCGGTAACATCTTCATCCCTTTTTTACTCATATTCCTAAGTCTTCAATTACAAATAACAGACACCCATGTATCTTCATCAGTTTTATTTTCCACATCTGCAAAAAGTTCAACCATGTATCATGTTCTCTATTTCTATTCAAAAACTATAAGGATCCTCTTTATTACCTTCCACTCGTGATTACTAACGTTAAAATGATAGCCTTCATCATCAAACTATCCCACTGATATCAACAACCTCTTCAATTCCGAAATATACTTGATAATATGCAATGTTCATTTGATTCCTAAAGTAGTATTGAGGACCAAATCCCTTGATTGTTTGATACCAAGGCTCTCTAACGACCTAACGTCACTTCCCCATTATAATGCTTCAAACTTTGTATTACTTCTATGCAATTGCTAGCATGAAATGAAGCACTTGAATCCATAATCCAAAATTCAATAAGACTTTCAACACAACAAATTAAGGCATTATCAAAATTTTCTACCACATCATCTCGTTCTTACCATTATTCATTGAATGATTTGGATACTGATTGTTGAATTGACTATTCTATTTGCAATTCCATCAGGAAATATACTTGTTGTTCTTGGATTGAACACTATTCCTTGGCTTTGATCTTCCTCTACCATTAATCGCTCTATTGTTTTTTGATAATGTTTTCTATAATCAAATATTGATGCTAGAACATTCACATGTATTATGTTTATACCCTCCTCAAGGCTCAAATTATGAATGCTTATAATGGTAAGATTACTAGTACTCGATGAACTACTAACTCAAGGCTCAAATTGTGAATGACTATAATGGTAAGATTACTAGTACTCGATGAACTACTAACTGTTTTAACTAATCTAAAGCAACTATTGTGCAATAATGTAACACCCCATTTTGCGAGTCATTCGCTTTTGCAAACTAATTATTTTTTAGCATAAGATGATAATAATAATAATAATAATAATAATAATAATAATAATAATAATAATAATAATAATAATAAATAATAGTAATAATAATCATAATAATAGTAATAGTAATATGACCTTAATAATTGTGGGGGGTAGATTTTGTCAAAATTAAGAACTTAATGTGAAGTTTATTTGTTGCATGGGAGTTAATTAATTATTGGACCATTCTTGGGGGGGGGGGTGTTTTGCAAATTTCTAAAAATTTCATGCAAACCACCTAGGGCCGATCGGAGGAAATGAGAAGGGCTTTGTGCCAATGATTTTTTCTTTTGGCAGCCCATAAGAGCACGTTAACCTGTGTTTCTAAGGGTTCCAACCCTAGCCATGACCTTCCTTTCTCTTTTTCTCTCAACCTCCCACAAAATTGTCCGGTTCTTTGTTGCTAAGCCGTAAAGGAGGTAGCATGCTGCAGCAATCAGTCGTGAGAAAAATAATAGGAGGGCAGATCGTGTTGCGGGAGGATTCTTTGAAGTGGAGAATCAAGTATTGTAGGTTGCACACTTGGTAAAAGTCTTTTCTCTTCTCCTGTGTCTTAGCTATTACCATCACCACCACCACACCTCCATCGTGAGGCGTGTGTGCATGTGTGTCCATGGTGTTATCTCTAGTGTCCCTATGATTTTGGTGCTTGACAACGCCTAGTGATATCAAGTATTTTAGGCGTTGTTGAGCCTTGTTCTTGGTCAAATTATATCAAATATGCATGGGTATTCTCACTTTTCGTGTCAGGACTTGTCTGGAGAAAAAGAACAGAAACAGGGACTAAAAGTGTACAAAAGAGAAGAGTATGGAAAGAATGAAAAATCAAGAGAAGACGTACGCGCGCCGCGGATTTATCTCCTGCGCGACGCGGTCGTAAGGCGGTGGAACACATTTGAATGACGAAAAAACGGGGAACGGATAAGTACGCGCGCCGCGGATTTAACATTTGCGCGGCGCGGTCACGAGAAATTTGCAACTATAAATAGAGGCATTTCCAGCCGAAAACCCGAGCAAAGACCTGGTGAAAACATCGACCTAGAAGCTCTTTGACTCGAGGATTCCATTTCAGAAGCCATCATTTGGTATTTTCATGTTTTAGATTTTATTTCATTTTAGTTAAACGTTTGTAAGCTTTGAGTTGAATCTTTGGGTGTGACAACCATTGATCTTCAGCTTAGGGTTCTGTTTTTAGTAGTGTTTGGTTACTGATTTGATGTTTGGATATTGGTTTTGGTGAATGAAATCATTCGGTTAATGTTAACATTGGTTTTTCGGTATTTTGGATGTTAGTTTATGTTTTGGTTATTTGTTTGTGTTTGGATTTTGTTTGTGACTTGGTTGGGACTGTTTCACTTTGCTGAAAACAGTAGCTAACTTAGGTATATTGAGCATTAAATCTTGGCTATTAACTGTCTCAAAGTACTGTTAGTTATTAGCTAGTTTATGCTGTGCTTGGTTTTGCTAGTTTGAATGCCTTCAATTGCTCCTGATTCAGAGATGTATTTCTGAATTCAGAAAGTAACTAGGTCATTTGGACATAGCTAAGCTTGGCTTGGGTGTTTGAGTATTGCTTTGAGGTAGAAAGATAGAAATTAGTTCCTCCGACTATAGCCGTGACACTATCAGTTGGTAATCTCTCATCTAGGCTAACCACGTAGCTCTTGTGGATCGACCCTGACTCCACTATACTAGTGAATGTTAGGTTATTTCTTATTTTTGACCGCATGACGACCTCTGCGTGTACGTCAAATTTTGGCGCCGTTGCCGGGGAGCTGTGAGCTTAGAATAGGTGAGTAGTAGGAATTTGTTTCTTGCTTTTTGAAATTTCATTTTGGGATATTTTTGGTTTTTATTTTTGTGGGCGTGTTGCATTAGTGCATGCGTACCCGCAGGGGAAAGCAATCATCCCCATTACAGTTTGATTCTGAAATTGAACGTACTGCGCGCAAACTCCGTGCCCGTAGGCGCTTAAGCATCATGAATTATAGTAAAGTTAGCAGTAGTCCGGTTAGTGTTGCCCAGGATCCGTCAGGAGAGGCAACGGGGAGGTTTTCTATTCCCCCATTATCAGAATTCCAATTCGGAAGTTCGAGTGCGTCTGGTGGTGTAGTTTCAACCCCTACACCCATACCATCATGCACTCCACCATCTATTCCACCATTTTTACCCGCTTCTCAACCACAATCCACCAATCCCTTTACATCTGCTATGACTTGGGGAGAGCCGACCCGAGATGGCACCCCAACTCCTAGACAGCATACACCAACATCACAACCACAACCAGCCCTCTTTAAACCTCAACCTACATACCAACCAACACAGCCTATACACTTTCAACCACCGCCTCAACCGCAATACCAATACCCAGAGACGGAGGAAGTGTACGACGAGGAAGATGAAGGATGGGTGCCACCGGCACCGCAACCACAATGGAACCGAGGTCGAGGACCTCCCAGGCGAGCACCACCATACCAACCACCAGGTCAGCGGGAGTACAATGATCATCTTTACGGTAACCCCGCTCAACCCTTACATTTTGCACAACCGAGACGGCAATCGGTTGCATCACATTTCCAACCGCGGGAATATGATGATACGTCGCCGATCTATATTCCTGATAACATAGATTCGCAGGTAGAGATTAGAACCCAGTTATTAGGAATATTACCAGAATTCAGAGGGTATAAGCAGGATGATCCCTATAATCATTTATATGAATTCTTAGCGATCGCTAATGCTAACAATCCCAGAAACACAAATAGAAATATTTTTAGGCTTAGACTGTTCCCGTTCACTCTTAAGGATAAAGCCAAGTATTGGTTCACGTCGTTGCCATCAAACAGTATCACTACGTGGGATCAGCTCAAGGCGAAGTTCCTTCAGGAATTTTACCCAGCGAGCAAAACAACTGAAATCAGAAGAGTTATTCAGGATTTTCAGCAAAAGCCTGGAGAGGCTTTTCATGAAGCTTTTGACAGATTAAAGGAGTTACTGCGATCTTGTCCGCATCACGAGATTCCCAGATGGCAGTTGGTCAAGTTATTCTTCGAGGGAGTTAGCGAGACACACCAAGCTATGATAAATGCCTCCTCCAGTGGGACATTTATGTGGCAAGATCCAGAAGAAGCCTGGAGATTTTTGGAGCAGTTGAGTAATGGCTCCAAAGCAAACTTCTCCACCAGAAAGACTACAAGTACGGCGGCAGCAGTAGGAGTTGACGCTGATTGGAAAAAAGAAGTAAAAAAGGAAATCAGTGAATTGATCAGAAAGTTTGATAGGCTTATGGCAACATTACAAAATGGACCGCCAAATTCGTCACAAGAAGGTCAAGGAGGACCTAGGATGCAGGAAGCTAATCAAGTTTATGGCCAGGGTCAAGGTCAACACAATAATGGACGACCCTACAGGCCATACAACCAAGGACAACCACAAAATTTCAGGCAGAACAACTATCAGAATCCATCGAATAGTCAGCCTAGAAACCAGCAGCCTGCAAACAATGGAAACAACAACAACAGGGGACCCACCAACGCTACCAACAATGCTCCAGGGACCCAAGAAGAGATGATATCAAAGATGTATGATATGGTCACAGCAACACAACAACAATCTCAGGCGAACGCGAAAGCCATCGCAAATATGGAAAGACAAATAGGTCAAATGGCTGCAGACCAACAAAAGAGAGATAATGGCAAATTGCCTAGTGCTACTGAAGTCAATCCTACTCATACTCAACGTCCAGGGAAGGAGCAAGTCAATACTGTTGAATCAGGATGGCGAAAGGTTACTCTGGAGGATTTGTTCGAGGTAGGGAACGAAGTGGAACCAGGGGAAGAAGGAAAGGCTTTAAAGAGCGAGGAAAGTAAAGAAGGAGGAATTCCGGTTGAGAATGGCACTCAACCCGAAATAGATGAAAAGGTCCAAAAGGAAGAGCAACCAACGATTGCAGGGATTAAGCAAAAGAAGAAGAATAAGAAAGAAAAGAAGAAGCAGGAAGCGACTAGATCAACGGGACCCTTAATGAACCTGCCCCTATGGGATGAGCTTAAGGATGCCCCCGAGGACACCAGGATTTTACAAGAGATGTGCGAACAAAATGGGAAGAACAAGGTACCTATACCGAAAACGGTGAGATTGACTATGAGGGCTAGCGAAGCATTATTGGGAACACTACCCAAGAAGGAGAAGGACCCCGGATCACCATTGATCACTACAACCGTAGGGGACGTGGTTATTCGAAACACCTTACTAGATTTGGGAGCAAGTGTTAACATCTTGCCGGGATATCTGTATGACAAATACAAGAATGAAGAAATTGAGCCAGCTGAAGTTGTACTGCAGTTGGCTGACCAATCAACTAAGGTATCTAGGGGAAAGCTAACCAATGTCATAGTCAAAGTTGGCGACTTTTTCTACCCCGTGGATTTTCTGGTGATGGAATATGAAAGTCCGGACGATGTGCCTGCGCTTATCTTAGGACGGCCATTCCTAGCTACTGCTGGTTCAGTAATCGACTGCAAGACTGGAGACATGGATATTTTCTTCGGGACCAGGAAAAGGAGATTGAATATGTTTGGGAATCCAATTTCGTTACATTCGGAAGAAAACGGCAAACCAGCAGACAGAAAAACATTAATGGAGCCAGGAACCAGAAGCAAAGAAAAGATATGGACACGTACGGGGGAGGGTGGAAAGGAAGAAGTTCTAAAGGAGACCAAAAACCACCCGCTGGCCGCCATCGACAAGGAACAACTGCTGGAAATGATAGAGATGATGGAAGCAAGGCATCAGCAATATGAAAGAGAATCCAGAAAACGAGAGGCGAATGTTTTCGAGCTATTGAAATCTCAACAGCAATGGATCAGTGGTGTGAGTGATCGGATGACCCAACTCACATCCCTTATGACAATGATGGCTAATAATTTCATGCCAGAATATCAGCAAATGTCATCAAGAGGTCAAGAAGAAGAAGAAGGATCAGCTTAGGAGCAGAACGTCTGGCTGAAGACGTTAAACTTAGCGCTTGTTGGGAGGCAACCCATCGTGTCATAAGTAGGTTTTATATTTCTTAGGATTAATTTAGAAAATACATCAATCGTTTGCAGGTATTAGTGGTTTGAAGCAAGTGTGGGGTCGTGTGAAAAGGTTTTTGAAATCTTCAAGACCGCGCCGCGGGTTTTGGAATTGCGCGACGCGGTTCAAAACTCAACCCGATGCGCAGGGGTTGAATTAGCGACACGCGCGCCGCGGCAACGAGAAATGCGCGCCGCGGGAAACGATCAGACGGTTTTTGCCTTTATCCGGTGAGCCGCGGCTCACAACTCAAATCACACGACTCGGAGCTCTGGTGATCAAAAATTTCTTGCATTTTTTCTTGCTTATTGTGTTTCTACTACCAAGGTATGCTCTTTTAACTATATATCAGTTGTTTAAACTAGTTATTAGGTAGTTAATTTTAGGGTTTTATTCCAAAAAGTTCAAAAACGTAGAATCACTAATGCTAGCCCATCGGGTGTTTGTTTTGCCAAATGGACACCCTAGATGAGCTAATCGGAACCTAGGCTACCTTGTGGTATGTTTATAATGAGATTTAGCAGGATAAAATGGGGATTTGATCCCGGGTTTTGAAACAGGCGTACGCCGCGCCGCGCCATGGCTCTTGAGCCGCGCCGCGGTGCGGTGGGGAAGAAAAAGGACTGATTTTGCAAAAATTTTTGTTTTGTGGATATATTTTCTTTTTTGCAGATGATGTTCAGATTGGAGCACGCTTTCCTCCAGTTCCCCGCGGAGCTGGCCAGTTCTGTCGAGTATACCTCACGGAGGGATGCTTTGAGGAGTCGCCGGGTGTTAGAGGCGACGGTCTTTGATCGAGATATTCTTCGGGACGCTGGGCTCTGGGTGCGATTGAGCCATTCCTACATCGCACCTGGACCCACGAGGAGGCGTCGTTCACGTGCAGAGGTTGGGACCGGATCATGGCCACTGACGAGGATGTGGTCTACACAAAGCTTCTCCTGGAGTTCCTGTCTACAATCCATTTCGCTCCCAGGGCGGGAGACCCGCGTTCCAGACTAGTACGCTTTCATTTGGGAGGGGAGCACAGGGAGTGCAACCTCCGGGAGTTTGGGAGGCGCACAGGCATCTACACACCAGCGGACCTCCAGCACCGTTTCTTCACCCGGTTCTTCGGGTCTTGCTTTCAGGGGGAGCCGGACAGGGCTCCCAACATGGAGGTTTGGGCATCGCTGTCCAACGTTAGATATGAGGCAGGGGCCTCGAAGGAGAGCCACTTACGAGATCCTCTTCACCGTCTCATGCACCGTATCGTCTCCACCTCCATCATGCAGCGGGAGGGGGGCGAGAAGGTGTCAGGGGACGACGTGACATTTTTGTGGGTCCTCCTCGACCCATCCAGGTTCCTCCACCTCCCTTTCGCCCTTGCGACCGCTCTCTCCACTCACTCTACCGGCGCCTCCACCAGCAGTCCACTCGCCAGGGGGTATTTTATTACTCGCCTGGCCCGTTCCTATGGCATCCTTACTGCCCCCGTGGCAGCTTCTTTGACTGCTCTGCCTCCATCGCGCACTACAGCACGCACGTTGGAGAGGATGCGGCTCATTGAGCTGCAGCGCCCGGGGCAGTACATTCGGGCTCCGATCGAGCCTCTTCAGGCACCCCAGCCTGCGTACGCCCAGCCCGGCAGGTGACGCCGGAGGCCAGAGCCAGCAGCACCAGAGCCGCCACAGCCGCAGTCGCAGCAGGACGATCCATCAGCCCTCAGCCGGCTGGAGGCCAGAGTCATGCGGATCGAGGACCAGCTCTCGAGGACCCAGGACCAGCTCGAGTGGATCGGGGAGGTACTTATACAGATCGCATCAGCCCAGGGCAGACACCCCCGACCATTCCCAGCCAGGTCCCACGATCACGAGGCTGGACCCTCCAGGCCACCGGGTGGTGATTGATGTACTTTTCTTTTTCTTTTTCTTTCTTTCTTTTTATTTTTTATGGGATATATGTATAAACTTATGACACATCTATCTGTATATTATTATTTTTTTCATGTGTGTTTTAATTTATTTGTTAAGTTGGGCATGATATATCAAATTGAGAGGGAGTTGTCTCAGACAAGTGTGGGGTCACCGTGCCCCCTCCACTTGTCTTGACCACCGGCGTGTCCTACTGTAGCGCTACAACTCCAGCATATGAATCGAGGATCTTTTTGTATGCATTATACCTGTGATATTGAGCACCAAGCAGTCTACCGTCTAAAAAGGGGTAACTCTTTCTCCCTTGTTTTGAATTAATTTTTGTACAACAGGGACGTTGTACGATTTTAAGTGTGGGGTGTGGACGGTCGAAAGAGATATTTTTGAAATTTTTGCATAAATGATCAATTTTTTCAATTTTTAGCAATATTTTTCAAAATTTTTAATGAATTGCAATTTTTGAAATGAATGGTTCGTGATTGTGATAGCATCAGTATTTTTCAAGAAATACTGTTTAGTTGTGATCATGTTATTAGTTAGTCAAATAAGTTGAGTTTTACGAGTTTAGAAGATTGAGCCGTTTTAAGATTGGAGTTTAGGAAGGAAAAGTCAATCTGTGGCCTTTGTTGTTCGAGCCGGTAGGTCTAAAATGGGTGGGCCTTATGCACCTTACCACCTAAGATCGTCTGGTCTGGGATGGTATTTCTGAAAGCTCGCTACATGGAGAACATCGAAAGTCATGGACGATTCCTTAATGGCCTTTAGAATCTGAACGAGTAAGTACACTATATTGTGGACAGAAAGTTTGTAATCAAGGGTTCTTTAGAAAGCCATGAATTCCAAAGAACAACTCAGTTATGTTTTCACAAACTATTCCATTCTAACTCGAAGAGCAATAAGCTTTGAAACTAAACACATTCAAAAACTGTTCGATTCTCTATTATAATTTGTTAAAAACTCTCTTGCTTGGGGACAAGCAAGGCACAAGTGTGGGGTGTTTGACAACGCCTAGTAATATCAAGTATTTTAAGCGTTGTTGAGCCCTGTTCTTGGTCAAATTATATCAAATATGCATGGGTATTCTCACTTTTCGTGTCAGGACTTGTCTGGAGAAAAAGAACAGAAACAGGGACTAAAAGTGTACAAAAGGGAAGAGTATGGAAAGAATGAAAAATCAAGAGAAGACGTACGCGCGCCGCGGATTTATCTCCTGCGCGACGCGGTCGTAAGGCGGTGGAACACATTTGAATGACGAAAAAACGGGGAACGGATAAGTACGCGCGCCGCGGATTTAACATTTGCGCGGCGCGGTCACGAGAAATTTGCAACTATAAATAGAGGCATTTCCAGCCGAAAACCCGAGCAAAGACCTGGTGAAAACATCGACCTAGAAGCTCTTTGACTCGAGGATTCCATTTCAGAAGCCATCATTTGGTATTTTCATGTTTTAGATTTTATTTCATTTTAGTTAAACGTTTGTAAGCTTTGAGTTGAATCTTTGGGTGTGACAACCATTGATCTTCAGCTTAGGGTTCTGTTTTTAGTAGTGTTTGGTTACTGATTTGATGTTTGGATATTGGTTTTGGTGAATGAAATCATTCGGTTAATGTTAACATTGGTTTTTCGGTATTTTGGATGTTAGTTTATGTTTTGGTTATTTGTTTGTGTTTGGATTTTGTTTGTGACTTGGTTGGGACTGTTTCACTTTGCTGAAAACAGTAGCTAACTTAGGTATATTGAGCATTAAATCTTGGCTATTAACTGTCTCATAGTACTGTTAGTTATTAGCTAGTTTATGCTGTGCTTGGTTTTGCTAGTTTGAATGCCTTCAATTGCTCCTGATTCAGAGATGTATTTCTGAATTCAGAAAGTAACTAGGTCATTTGGACATAGCTAAGCTTGGCTTGGGTGTTTGAGTATTGCTTTGAGGTAGAAAGCTAGAAATTAGTTCCTCCGACTATAGCCGTGACACTATCAGTTAGTAATCTCTCATCTAGGCTAACCACGTAGCTCCTGTGGATCGACCCTGACTCCACTATACTAGTGAATGTTAGGTTATTTCTTATTTTTGACCGCATGACGACCTCTGCGTGTACGTCAGTGCTCTAGAGTTTATGTTCCATAACCACATGTATGAGATTCATATGTTCTAGATGTCTAGTTGATTTTACACACACACATATCATTGTGTGTGCATGTGTGTGTTTATGTTGTGCATGGCCAATCCTAAAAGAATTCTATCCAAGACTTTTGATCTTTGTGATGTTTTTTGATTTTTTTCAGACCTTAAAATGTCTTAACGGAGGTCTTAATGAGTTTAGGGTTGAAAACACTAAACATAGTGTGTTGCTTGAAAAGTTGGAAAGTTCACTGATTTTGGGTCTGTTTGAGAAAATCTTATAAAATCGTGGTTGTCTCTATTTGGGTAAGCACCATGTCCCTAAAATGGTCTATGTGTCTAGTGTCTTCCCTCATAAGAGTTTGAGCTGATTCAAATCCTAGGTTATGTGAAATTGGCAATTTCCACTGACTAGTTCAAAATCCTAACAGATTAAGTCATTTGTCTTTGGAAAATCACTAAAAATCGTACAAGGCTTATTTAGGGATGAGTTCAGTGTCCTTAGTTCTGGTAGGAAGTCTAGTTTATCCTTACCAAATTTCAAACCCCAGTTCTTAGCCTATTGAGAGCTTGGACTGATTCTTTGGGGTCTGGTCCAGATCATTGACTGAACTGTTGATTCCACTTGTTGAATTTACTCAAGACTATTGGAGGATTAAATTACATGAGTTCAGAGCCTGTAGTCTTCTATTAGGGTCTAGGTTATGACACATTTTTCCTAGAATTAATAAAAGACCCTTACTAAGTTGGAAGTCGCAAGCTTTGCAACGTGGTCCGAGTTTGGACAATTTAGATACCCAATTTTAATTAATACGTAGAAAATATAAGAAAAATAGTTAGAGTGAGTTCCTTACATCCATTAAATCCTAAGATAATGAACTAAGTGGCTGTGTAAAAAGATCCTAGATTGGTTGGGTTTAGGATGGGCTAAAGGGGTTATAATCAGATTTCTTGTTTGGGGTTAAAATCTGAAATGTAACCTAATAACAATAATAATACTACAAGTATCTAAAGATGGTAAGGTTTAGTTAGTAGCATTGGTAGTAACTTATTATACCTTATAGAGTATAAGGTGTGTGGGTGGAGCTTGGTTGTACCCTCTGAGTCGGTGTGTGGATTTCTTCATTTGTTGTTTCGAGGTGAGTTCATCACTATGTTGTATTGACGATGTACATCCTTTACTGTAGCTCGTTTGTGTTTATAAGATGTGGATGGCTAGTACTAGGAAATGGGGATGTCTAGTATGCATGTGAGTGTGGTAAGTTGGTATAGAGTAAGACTTGTTCGACAAGATGCACAGAGCAAGACTTGCATGCACGAATCAAGGTGCTGAGCAAATTGCAAGATGCACAGAGCATGACTTGTATGCACGGATCGAGCTGCTGAGAAATTTGACACGACTCAATGTACTGTGGGGGTAGACTATGGTTTACCATGATGTTTGTGTTGTGTGCCATGATTTTATTAACCTTTGATAGGGTGAAGTATGTGTGATGGATATACCATGTTGTGCTGAATTTACTAAGCTGTGTGCTTACCCTTTCTCTATTAAATCAGTGTTTCAGGTACTTCAGGTGTGGGTGATGGCAAGGTGTGAGGTGTACACACTGGTAAAGCTACTTTTAGAGGTTATGTTTGATTTGACTTTATATAGTTTTTGACTTCCATTATGGGTTGAATTATTTTAATATTAAATGTTTTTGGAATGTTTTGAATAATTTGTTACTTATTTAATAAAAATGTTTTCTTAAATTTTTTAAATTTACTGTAAAATCTAGGACATTACAAATATAGATAATAATAGAAATGCCTGGAATTCATCATCAAGTTCAATATGAACTAATACTAACCTAGATAGTATCAAATTGATTTTGTTAACATGATATGGCACTGGTATTCCTTCCTTCATTTTTATATTCACTAATTGTAGAATTAAAGATATATTAGTCGATAAAGAGGGTTTCTCGATCATGTGATAATGCCTTGATAAACTTAAATGTTGTCTTCTCATTGAGAATGTTATACATAACACTCTTTGCAACTGACAATCTGACCACACCAAAAGTTGGCCAATCTAACATGTTTTAATCCTCCCGCTTCATTGCTTTTGGATTTCTTTCATTTAAGGGTTTGTATAACTTCTTATCATAGATATAATCTTTAATAATCATTTTTCAAAAACAAAATTTGTGACCTTTAAATCTATAGATCTTAAATATATCTTATTTATACATAGCTCTGATACCGGTTGTTAAAGTTGCAAATAAAAATAAAAACGCGACAATTTAAAATAGCAAATAAAAATAGATTACGTGAGAAATTAACGTGGTTCATGCAGTGAAAGTGGCCGACTAATCATGAATGAACTAGAAAGTGATTTTAATGATGTAGCCATAATACACATGATTTCTATACAATCGGTGACCTAAAATTGACTGTAAATTCGGGCTGACAAGCCCATGATAGTCAAAAACAGAACTGGTCCGTTGGTCACGCACCACAAGTATAGCGTGCCAAGAACCGCAAAGCTTTCATCGCGCGCGAGAATTTTTCTTCCAAGCACCGTAACGATATTTCCAAGTACCAAATTTACAGTATATTGAGGACTACAACCTGCATTGTAACTTTGCATTATAACACTGGGAAAACATTTCTTCTTTGTATGCTACCCTGGACCTTGCAAGGGCCGACTCGTCATGCTTAGTTTCTATAGTGATAATGAGATCAATGGGGAAGATCAGGCTCCATAACTCAATAGTTTTGTAGCTCACACCATTCTGTTACATCCGTTTTAGATCTTTATGTATAACCTGACATTGAGTAGGATGGAGATGGAAATGATCACTACTCAATGAAGGGATATTGATTATTTCTTGATTCTTCTTGTATCTCACATAGTAGTAAAAATAATTCCTTTACAATTGGATCCTCTACTAACGCCAAATATGATGATCTAGGTGACACCGCCCATGAGCTCATATGGCTTCCCTCTAACATGGGAGTTATAATCATTGTTTATAGTTCTTTGGAGGACAATCAAAGCGCTATTGAAATAGGTCATAATGATTTATTTCACAAATCTACCAAACCTATAGAGATTGTTGTCATTTTTCTGCCAATGTATTTTTTGTAACATCGTCAATCTATTGTTGATTTCCATTAATTATCAAATAGATATTTTATCATTTAAATATCTTGCTCTACAAACTCAATTTAAAATCTCATTGACATTCATGAGATTGAAGGGGTGGAGGATTTTAGCATTTTTATAAGGATATAGCTTGTAATTAGCCATATATTTAGTCTTTCGTAGTTTAGCTTTCCATGTAATGTCTATATTAGATTAAGTCTCATTGTAATATGCTCTAATAATACATTACAGTTACATATCAACATTTACAATATTTATCTGATACTTTTGCATTTAGTTGATGAAAAATAACTTGAATTAGTTAAAATAAGTTTTTACCATAAACATTAAATCTATATGTTGATCATAGACTTATAACAATATAATTATAAAATGTGTTTTCATTGTAGAAAATTTTTATGAAACTAGAGAACTAGATCTAATGCTAACATAATGTTTATAGAATGCTAATAATGAGGAAGAATGATATGCCTTCTTTTTTTGATATACAAATATACTATCTTAGGAATCAGAGCTATGTTGAGGGTTTTTTTTAATCATTATCATCATATATATATATATATATATATATATATATATATATATATATATATATATATATATATATATATATATATATATATATATATATATATATATATATATATATATATATATATATATATATGTGTGTGTGTGTGTGTGTGTGTGTGTGTGTGTGTTATCTGACGAAATTTACCATTTAGGACTTATATAAGTTAGGATTCACATTGAACCAATTTTGAAGCAACAAAGAATCTAGCTAATAGAGCCATTAGACAACTAAAATATCAATATTTGTCAGAAACCTTATGTATTTTATTAAGAAATACTAAGTTTATTATTAATCTTAATCATGGAAGTGTAACATTTTAATTGAATGCTTTAATAATTCTAACATGAACTAATGTAGTTCATGTAACTTTTGAATGAGTGACATGGTCGATGGATTTGAATTGGTTAAAAAGGAAATGTGTGTCATGTTAGAACTCTTAAAGGTTTTATCTTCAAGGACTAAATTTGGAAAGTTGATTAAAGATTGGATCAAAAGTGTTAAGTGTGGATTCATAGTTTTATATATAAGGTGACTAAGGGCATGTTCGACAAGATCTTTTAGAAGCTCTTAAATTTTAAGAAAAATCTTGAATTAAAGAAAAAACCTCATTTGACAATACAAGATTTTAACTTTTACTTTAAACATAAGCTCCTAATCTAAAAGCTACTTCTAGTAGCCTTTAGGAGCTTGTAGCTTTTTAGAGCTTTTACCTATTGGTTTTTAAGTAATTTTATACCTACAAAAGCTAATAGTTACTATTTCTGAACACTTCTACACAAATAAAAGCTACAACTTACAACTTTTAGCTTCTAACTAGCTTCAAGTTATCGACTTCTAGTTTCCAACTACAACTAGTTTTCCCTAACAAACCTTAACATTGACGAGCTCATAATATTTGTTTGTCATTATACATTCTTGCAACTAGAGAGAGACATATAAAGAGAAATAAAAATAAAGATAGAGCATATGCACTACCCTGTAGTGATTAGGGTTTAGAACAAGTTAAAACTTGTAACCTTATCATCATTTATAAACCTTAATCGTTGTTGTAGGCTTAATATTGTTGTTTTTTGTAATTGTTCTTCTTTTGAGTTTATTGAAAGAGTTCTAAAAGGTTTATCAAATAGATTTGTTTATTTCCTTGTTCATATAATAAGTATTTATTTGATATGTTGTATGAGATTTAAGTTGGTATCAAATCCTGATAGGTTTTGATTCGCTTTGTTTGTTCTTTAAAACCTTTAAAAACTCCTATAGTTTTTACAACACTCATTCACTTTCTTGTTCTATGGAATATTCTAAAAAGCTTGAATTATTTTAATAAACTCTATGTTTCTTGATGTTTCTTGTGCTACAAAATCTCCTGAAAAACATGAGTTGCTGAAAAACTTTGTGGTTCTTGTTGTTAGATTCTGGATCTACGACATCTTTTTTGTTTGGAAAACAACCCTAAATTATTTTTAATGAAATTGAAATTGGTATCAAATCCTAATTGATTTTTATTTACTTTATTGTTCTCTAAAACCTTTGAATACTCGTGTTGTTTCTTTCAAAACTTAATCACTTTCTTGTTCTACGAGGTTTTCTCAAAACATTGAGTTATTCTAGAAAAATCTATATTTCTTGTTCTATGAAATCTTTTGAAACATTATACTTGTTATAACACTTTGTGGTTCGTGTGTTAGATCTAGATCTATGACATGTTTTTGGTTTGGAAAACAATCCTAAACATATTTTGAGTAAACTTGTTTGGAAGATCTAAACCGACTGAAGTTTTAATTCCTCTAACGTTATTTCACATATATTTTATTTGACAAAAAAAATTAGTTGGCTTTTGGTGTTCATAGCTTGATATTCTATCTAGATCCATTATCCTTTACTCAAATCTTGTTATGTTAATAAATTAGTCACTAGATTTGTACATACATATAAACTTGTGATATCTGATGATACAAATTTTTAGATCTTTTTGGTACTTTTGGTATAATTATTTTTTGAAACATTTGTTGTCAGTTTGATGAATCTTTCATATATTTGTGCATCGTTGTTTAGATCTATGACTTGGTGTGAATATAGACTTAAATGTGTTCTAAAAACTTAATCTGATATGTTTAACTTTGAGTACTTCTGCACTAAATCTAATCACCTTTGTTTTTTGTTTCTTTATTTAGATTTGTATTTACATCGTGTGTTAAACCTTCATTTCAAAGTTGATATTGTGTGAGACTATGCTCTATTTGCATCATCCAAATCTGGTAGTTGACAACGCCTAGTGATATTACATATTTTAGTCGTTGTTGAGCCCCATTCTTAATGAAATTATATCATATATCTCGTGGTATTCTCACTTTTCGTGCCAGTACTTGTTTGGAAGAAAATAATGAAAACAGGGACCAAAAGCGTACAAATTGGAGAAAGTTTGGAAAAGAAGATAAAATCAGGAAAACACGTACGTGCGCCCGCAGAATCAAGCACGCGCGACGCGGATTCAAGGCGGTGAACCAAATTCAAAGGCCGAAGAAAACGGGAGAAGATAAGTACGCGCGCCGTGGTTCACTTAAATGCGCGGCGCGGCTGCGGGAAATTTCAACTATAAATAGAGGCATTTACAGCTGAAACCATGAGCAAAACCCTGGTGAAAAATCGACCGTAGAGGCTCTTTGACTCCAAGAATTCGTTTTCAGCAACCATCTTTTGGCATTTCAGGTTTTATAATTTAATTTCCTTTTTGTAGTAAGTAGCATTTGTAGCTAAAGTCTTTGGGAGTGATAACCACTGACTTTGAGCACTTTAGTTTTCTGTTTCATATCATTGGTTACTGTATTGGATCACTGGAATTCAGTTTTGGTTAATGAAAATCATTTGGTTACAATTAATCTTAGTTTTTCGGTGTTTTGATGCTTATGTTTGATTGTGCTTGTTTGGATGTTATTTTGACCTTGTTTGGGACTGTTTCCCTTGCTGAAATCAGTAGCCAATTATGTTAGCTTTTAAGGTTTGAACCTTGGCCAGTGACTGTCCCATTGGATCTTAGTTATTGGTTCAGTTCATACCTTGATTTGGGTTATGTTTGGATTGTTGAATGCCTTTGTTTACTTCTGAATTAGAGATGCACTTCTAATTTCAGAAAGTAACTAGGTTTGGGTTAAAGCTTAGCTTAGTCTATGCTTGTTTTGGAATTGTCTAATCTAGGTTATGAGTTTTTGTGACAAGGGTTTGGAAACAAAAGTCCTCTAACTATAGCGTGACACTATAGTTGGTAATCTGTCACTTAGTCTAACCACGTAGCTCCTGCGGATGGACCCTGACTGCCACTGTGCTAGTGTGTGTGTTATGTTTTTCTTATTTTTGACCGCACGACGACCTAGGCATGTCAAATTTTGGCGCCGTTGCCAGGGAGCTGTGAGCTTAGTTTAGGTGATTAGTAGGAACTTTTTGTTTCTTGATTTTCTTGGAGTTTATTTGGTTAGTTTTTGGTTTTTGATTTTTGCGGGCGTGTTGCATTAGTGCATGCGTACCCGCAAGGGTGAGAAATTATCCCTATTACATTTTGACTCAGAGATTGAGCGAACTGCGCGCAAAATCCGTGCCCGTAGGCGTTTGAATATCATGAGTTTCAGTCAAGTTAGTAGTAGCACAGTAGGTGTTGCCCAGGAACCATCAGGTGAGGCAACGGGGATGTCTTTTATTCTCCCAGTTTCGGAGTTTCAATTCGGGAGCACGAGTGCTTCTGGTGGTGCAGTTTCAGCCCCTGTACCCATACTATCATGCACTTCGCCATCGATTCCATCATTTCCACCAGTATCACAACCACAATCCACCAATCCATTCACCTCTGCAATGTCTTGGGGAGAGCCAACCCATGAGGGCACCCCAGTTTCTAGACAGCAGACACCAACTTCTCAACCATTTTCTCAACCACAACTAGTATTTTTCAAACCTCAACTTACTCAACCACAACAATATCAACAACCTCCTCAACCACAGTACCAGTATCCAGAGGAGGAGGAGAGATATGATGAGGAAGATGAAGGATGGGTTCCACCAGCACCACAGCAACCCAGGAACCGAGGTCGAGGACCTCTGAGAAGAGCACCACAGTATCAACCACCACAAGGTCAGCAAGAATATAACGGTCATCACCCTTACGGTAATCCTGCTCAACCTTTATATTTCGCACAACCGAGAAGGCAATCGGTTGCATCACATATTCAGCCACGGGAATATGATGATTCGTCGCCAATTTATATTCCTGACAATGTTGAATCTCAAGTAGAAATAAGGCCTTAGTTGTTAGGGATATTGCCAGAGTTTAGAGGGTACAAGCAGGATGACCCGTACAATCACTTATATGATATTATAGCAATTGTCAATGCTAATACCCCTAGGAATGTCAATAGGAACATCTTTAGGCTTAGGTTATTCCTATTCACTCTTAAAGGCAAAGCCAAATATTGGTTTACGTCTTTACCATCAAACAGCATTACCACATGGGATCAGCTCAAGGCCAAGTTCCTACAAGAATTTTATCCGACAAGCAAAACAACGGAGATCAGAAGGGTCATTCAGGACTTCCAGCAAAAACCAGGAGAAGCTTTCCACGAAGCTTTTGATAGGTTGAAGGAGTTGTTACGATCCTGCCCACATCATGAGATTCCTAAATGGTAGTTAGTGAAGTTGTTCTTTGAAGGAGTCAGTGAAACACATCAGGCTATGATAAATGCCTCGTCAAGCGGGACATTTATGTGGCAAGATCCAGAGGAAGCTTAGCAGTTCTTGGAACAATTGAGCAATGGCTCCAAAGCAAATTTTTCTACGAGAAAGAATGTAGGCACAACAGCAGCAGTGGGAGCTGATGCTGATTAGAAGAAAGAAGTAAAGAAAGAAATAAGTTACTTAAATAAGAAGTTTGACAGGCTCATGTCGACACTGCAGAATGGACCGCAGGGTCAATCACAAGGAGGTCAAGGAGGACCAAAAGTTCAGGAGGCAAACCAAGTTCATGGCCAGGGTCAAGGTCAGTACAACAATGGACGACCCTACAGACCATATAATCAAGGGCAGTAGCAGAATTTCAACAACCAGAGGCAGAATAATTACCAAGGTCAATCATCTAATCAGCCTAGGTCATACCAGTCTGCAAACAACAATGGAAATGCAAGGTGGAGTAGCAGCAATAATAATAGGGGGCCCAATAATGCTGTCAACAATGCCCCAGGAACTCAAGAAGAGATGATTGCAAAAATGTATGAAATGTTCAGTGCTACTCAGCAGCAGTCCCAGGCCAATGCAAAAGCTATAGCAAACATGGAAAGGCAAATTGGACAAATGGCCGAGGATCAGCAAAAAACGGACAATGGGAAGTTGCCAAGTACTACGGAGGTTAATCCGACCCAAAATCAGCGAGCCGGGAAAGAGCACGTAAATACTGTTGAAGTTGAATGGAGAAAAGTTACTTTAGACGACTTATTAGATTCAGGAAGTAAGGCAGATTTTGAGAAAGAAGAAACAGTCCAGGAGAAGAACGAGATTAAGGAGATTAAAGAGGAAGTTAAGGAAAAAGAAATTCCTGTTGAGGAGGGAACTCAACCAGAGGAGTATACGGAGGCTCAGGAAGAAAAGCAGTTGACAGTAGAAGGAATTAATCAAAAGAAGAAAGATAAGAAAGGGAAGAAGAAACAAGAAGCACCCAAACCAAGAGGGCCTTTGATAAACCAACCGCTGTGGGATGAACTTAAGGATGCTCCTGAGAATACAAGAATCCTTCAGGAGATGTGTGAAGGAAATAGAAAAAAGTAAGATTCCCACACCAGACACCGTTAGATTGACGATTAAAGCCAGTGAGGCACTGTTGGGAACACTGCCTAAAAAGGAGAGGGATCCTGGATCGCCACTGATCACTACTACTGTAGGAGATGTGGTCATTCGGAACACCTTGCTGGACTTGGGAGCAAGTGTAAATGTGTTGCCAGGATACTTGTATGATAAATACAAGAATGAAGAAACAGAGCCAGCAAAAGTTGTAGTACAGCTGGCTGACCAGTCAACAAAGGTATCCCGGGGGAAATTGACTAATGTCATAGTCAAGGTTGGAGATTTATTCTATCCTGTTGACTTCTTAGTCATGGAGTATGAAAGCTTGGACGACACGCCTGCGCTCATTTTAGGACGCCCATTTTTAGCTATGGCTGGCGCGGTAATTGACTGCAAGACGGGGGATGTGGACATCTCCTTTGGGACGCGAAAGAGATGGCTGAATGTGTTCGGAAATCCTGTATCTTTACCGTCAGAAAATGATGGCAAACAACTGGACAAAAGTGTGTTAATGGAGCCAGGGATCAGGAGCAAAGAAAAAATCTGGACGCGAATAGGGAAAGGAGGAAGGGAAGAGATTTTGAAGGAAACAAGGAACCACCCGTTGGCCACTATTGATAAGGAGCAGTTGCTGGATATGATAGAGATGCTAGAAGCGAGACACCAGCAATATGAGAAAGAATCAAGAGAAACGGAAGCAAAAGTCTTCAAGCTTCTGGAATCGCAACAGCAATGGATTAGTGGAGTGAGCGATAGAATGACTCAGCTCACATCCCTAATGTCGATGATGGCCCATAATTTCATACCTGGGTTTAAGCAGATGCCATCAAAAGTTCCAGCAGAGGAAGAATAGAAGGAGGAGTTCTACGTATGGCTGAAGACGTTAAACTTAGCGCTTGTTGGGAGGCAACCCATCGTGTCATAGGTTAGGTTCTGTACTTCTTAGAAACAATGAGGAAAAATATTATCATTAATTGCAGGTACCAGTGGTCTAAGGCAAGTGTGGGGTCGTGTGAAGAATTTGAAATTTTAATGACCGCGCCACGGTTTTCTTACTTGCGCGACGCGGGTTCGTAAACCAACCCGATGCGCAGGGGTTGTTTTGGTGACACGCGCGCCGCGGGTATTACAATAGCGCGATGCGGGAATCGATCGGTCGGTTTTCTCCTATATTAAGGTAAGCCGCGACACTATTCACACACACCACGACTCGGAGCTCTGATCAACAAAAATTCTCGCGTTTTTTTCTTGCTCATTTCCTTGACACTACTACGGTATGTCATTCTAACTAGCTATTACTTGTTCAAACTAGTGATTAGGTAGTTAATTTGAGTGATTTGTTCAAAAAGTTCAAAACTTAGAAATAGCCAATGCTGACTCATAGGGTGTTTGTTTCGCCAAATAGATATCCTAGATGAGTTAGTTGGCACTTAGGCTACCTTGTGGTGTATTTGGATTGAGGTTAAACAGGTTAAAACTCGATTTTGAGTTGGATTTTGGAAAAAGCCGCTCGCCGCGTCGCGCCCAATCTCTTGGGTCGCGCCGCGGTGCGGTGGAGAAGACAAGGACTTATTTTGCAAAAAATTTTCGTTTGTGCAGATCATGTTTAGACTAAACCATGAGTTCCTTCAGTTTCCAGAGGGGCCAGAGGCCTCTGTCGAGTACAGATCACGGAGGGATGCTTTGACTAGTCGCCGGGTTCTTGAGGCGACCGTTATTGACAGGGCCATCCTCGGGGAGGCCGGGTTATGGGGCGAGATAGAGCCGTTTCTACATCGCACCTGGACCCAGGGGGATGCATCCTTCACATGTCGGGGCTAGGACAGGATCATGGCCACCGACGAGGATGTCATATATACGGAGCTCCTCCTGGAGTTCCTTTCCACCATTGAGTACGCGCAGAGGGCGACAGACCCACGGGCGAGGTTGATCCGATTTAGGTTGGGAGGCGTGCACCAGGAGTGCAGCCTTCGGGAGTTCGCCAGACGTACGGGGATATACGTAGAGGCGGATTTCTAGCACCGCCATTTTCCCCAGTTCTTCGAGGCATGTATTCAGGGGCAGCCGGATCGGGCTGCCAACATGGAGGTTTGGGCACCGTTGTCCAACGTTATCTATGAGGTAGGGACCTCCCGGGAGAGCCACCTCCGCGACCCACTCCACCGCCTCATGCACCGCATCGTCTCCACCTCCATCATGCAGCGGGAGGGGGGCGAGAAGGTGTCTGGGGAGGACATGACGTTTCTCTAGGTTCTCCTCGACCCCTCCAGGTTCATCCACCTTCCCTACGCCCTAGCAGTCGCCCTATCCACCCGTGCGACGGGTGCCTTCGCCAGTAGTTGCCACCTTGACCGCTTTACCTCCATATCGCATTACTGCCTGGCCCGATCATACCGCCTGGCGGGGATACTTCATCACCCGCCTGGCCCGATCATACCGGATCCTTACTGCCAGGACTGTTGCCACCTTGACCGCTTTACCTCCATATCGCGTTACTGCGCGAGCTCTGGAGAAGATGGGGCTGATTGAGCAGCAGCGTCCGGAACAGTTTATGAGGGCACCGACAGAGCCACCCTAGGCACCCCAGCCAGCGTACGCCCAGCCTGGGAGGAGACGCCGGAGGCAGACAGCACCTGCAGAGCCAGCGCCAGCAGAGCCACAGCCACAGGAGGACTCAGCGGCCATCCACCGGTTGGAGGTCAGAGTCACGAGTATTGAGAGCCAGCTCGAGTGGATCGGGGAGGTACTTCTGGATCTAGCTACCCAGCAGGGACGACACCCCCGACCATTCCCAGCCAGAGCCCACGATCACGAGGCTGGATCCTCCAGGCCACCAGGTAGCAGTTGATGTATTTTTATTTTTTTTCTTCTTTTCTTTATTTTTGGGATATATGTACTGAATCTATGACACACCTTTATATTTTGTCTGTTTATATTTGTTATGTTTGATTTTAATGTTTTGTTGAGTCATGCATGTTATGTCAATTGGCGAGGAGTTGTCTCAGACAAGTGTGGGGTCACCGTACCCCCTCCACTTGTCTTGACCACCGGCGTGTTCACTGTTGCGCCACAACTCCAGAATACGGAAATCAAGAATTCTGTTTTGTTCAAATTTGTACCTGTGATACCAAGTACCAACCAAGCAGTCTAACGTCCAAAAGGGTGACTCTTTCTCCCTTGTTCTAAATATTTTCTGTACAACGGGAACGTTGTACGGTTTTAAGTGTGGGGTGTGGACGGTCGAAAGAGTAGTTTTTTGAAATTTTTTCAGAAATGACCAATTTTCAAATTTTTAGCAACTTTTTCAAATTTTTTATTAAGTTGTAATTTTGAAACGAATGGTTTGTGATTGTGATAGCACTGGTATTTTTCAAGAGATACTGTTTATTTGTGATCATGCTATTAGTTAGTCAAACAAGTTGAGTTTTAGGAGTTAGACGATTGGATTGTTTTAAGATTGGAATTTAGGAAGGAAATGTCAATCTGTGGCCTTTGTTGTTCGAGCCGGTAGGTCTAAAATGGGTGGGGCTTATGCACCTTGCCACCTAAGATCGTCCGGTCTGGGATGGTATTTCCGAAAGCTCGTTACACGGACAACATCGAAAGTCATGGACAATTCCTTAATGGCCTTTAGAATCTGAATGAGTAAGTACACTTTATTGTGGACAGAAAGTTTGTAATCAAGGATTCTCTAGAAAGCCATGAATTCCAAAGAACACTCTGATTAGGTTCTCGCGAACTATTTCACTCTAACTCTTGGGGCAATAAGCTTTGAAACTAAACACAGTCAAAAATTGTTTGAGTCTTAGTTAGAATTTATTAAAAACTCTCTTGCTTGGGGACAAGAAAGGCACAAGTGTGGGGTGTTTGACAACGCCTAGTGATATTACATATTTTAGTCGTTGTTGAGCCCTATTCTTAGTGAAATTATATCATATATCTCGTGGTATTCTCACTTTTCGTGCCAGTACTTGTTTGGAAGAAAATAATGAAAACAGGGACCAAAAGCGTACAAATTGGAGAAAGTTTGGAAAAGAAGATAAAATCAGGAAAACATGTACGCGCGCCGCGGAATCAAGCACGCGCGACGCGGATTCAAGGCGGTGGACCAAATTCAAAGGCCGAAGAAAACGGGAGAAGATAAGTACGCGCGCCGCGGTTCACTTAAATGCGCGACGCGGCTGCGGGAAATTTCAACTATAAATAGAGGCATTTACAGCCGAAACCATGAGCAAAACCCTGGTGAAAAATCGACCGTAGAAGCTCTTTGACTCCAAGAATTCGTTTTCAGCAACCATCTTTTGGCATTTCAGGTTTTATAATTTAATTTCTTTTTTGTAGTAAGTAGCATTTGTAGCTAAAGTCTTTGGGAGTGATAACCACTGACTTTGAGCACTTTAGTTTTCTGTTTCATATCATTGGTTACTGTATTGGATTACTGGAATTCAGTTTTGGTTAATGAAAATTATTTGGTTACAATTAATCTTAGTTTTTCGGTGTTTTGATGCTTATGTTTGATTGTGCTTGTTTGGATGTTATTTTGACCTTGTTTGGGACTGTTTCCCTTGCTGAAATCAGTAGCCAATTATGTTAGCTTTAGGGTTTGAACCTTGGCCAGTGACTGTCCCATTGGATCTTAGTTATTGGTTCAGTTCATACCTTGATTTGGGTTATGTTTGGATTGTTGAATGCCTTTGTTTACTTCTAAATTAGAGATGCCCTTCTGATTTTAGAAAGTAACTAGGTTTGGGTTAAAGCTTAGCTTAGTCTATGCTTGTTTTGGAATTGTCTAATCTAGGTTATGAGTTTTTTGTGACAAAGGTTTGGAAACAAAAGTCCTCTGACTATAACGTGACACTATAGTTGGTAATCTGTCACTTAGTCTAACCACGTAGCTCCTGCGGATCGACCCTGACTGCCACTGTGCTAGTGTGTGTTAGGTATTTCTTATTTTTGACCGCACGACGACCTAGGCGTGTCAGTAGTGTCTTTTGATTTCCTTGTAACCGTTACTATATTGTGACATATTGGTGTCTGCGTTGCTTAAGATCTCGATATTTTTTGTAGGTACAATTATTCTAGACCACTCTTTTTACTTATGTTCTCTGGTAATATTGTTTCCATTTGGAAAATAGGTGACTCGATGAATCACTATAAGTCTAATATTTTTTTTTGCCAATAGTAAGGTGTGCTTGTTAGCATGCATTGCTAGGTTACTATCGTTGGCCTATAGAAAAGAATCTCTTACCTTGTCTGTAATTACTTATTTTTTTCATTGACATTCTATTATCCTTCTCTTGCTCAAATCCTTATTAGACTATATGCCTTGCGCTTACTATATAGGTGGTTAAAAATGAAAGGTTTTCTGCAACTATGAACTAAAAATCCTAAGTTCACATGCAACCTATAAAGATCTAAGTTTTTCTTCTAATTAAACATATAACAATTCCTAGAAGGCCAGAAAAAGATAAACTAAAAGAAAGATCAAGAAAACCAACCTTTAAGTGAATCTTGGAAGCAAAGCAACAGAAGTCTCTTGCCTCAAATGCAGTCACACCCTAGCAGGAGCTCTTGGCCGAAATTCTTGAGAGAAAGAGAGTAAAAAACGTGGTCCTTAGGGTTAGAAAGAGCCTCCCTATTTATAGGCTCCATGTGGTGATCAGATAATCGTTACAGATAAACCTTTTTGAATTCGAATTAAGATAAACTATTATTTTAATCATTCAAACCATATTTATCTGTATATATATATATATATATATATATATATATATATATATATATATATATATATATATATATATATATATATATATATATATATATATATTTCGAATATATATATATATATATATATATATATATATATTCCGCCACCACACTCACTCACTAGAACTGTCACTTACTCAACTATTGAATAATTACAGTTTTAGTCCCTGTACCTTTAATTAATTAATTTAACTGCCAAATTAATTTCAATTAATTCCAGAAAAATTTCTAATTAATTATTATAGTTTCTAATTAATATATTATCACTTAAATATATTAATAAACTATTTATTTAATTTCTATTGATTTATTAATCACATAATAAATCAACATTTCTCTCAACCGGACTTTCTGCCAATCCTCCAACTATGAGGGCAACCCAAATTGACTATGCTACTATTAATTAGGTAAATACTAATTATTAGTCATGGCTTAGATACCTAATCCAACAGTCTCCCACTTGGATAAGTCTATGACTAAAATTACCAATTTAACCTTTAATTAATTAGCAACTGTAGCTTCCTAGAAAACGCTGCCGAACTCTGACCTAGTCAGTTCTGTCCAAAGATAAGTGATCAGATGATCCTCCGTCCAACAAGATATTTTTCAGGCTCAGGACATGGATTAAGATCAATCCTTGTCTGATTCTCTGTTTCCCGATTTCTGATTTGCATATGACTTTAAGACTACCAATTGACCATGTCAATTTAGTCCTGGTTGGCCAACCCTTTAGTCAACTTCAAAATCATCGAGAGGCCTATAGATATCTGTTTTCCCGACAGGGTCAAGGGACGAATAAGTTTTGACTCATATACTTATGTCTTTTACTAGTCAAATCATTCACAACAACACGTTTTATAACATCGTGTTACCGATGCGTTTTCGCATTGTCAATGAACAACCGCTTGGTAAAACATAACTCATATGTCTCTACTTAAAGATCAAAAGATATTATCGTCTCAACATTGCTTATGATGAAATCCATGAAGCAATCTGTTGAGCGTGGGTTTATCCAATACTCAAATCCCTATTTTCTAAGTACTCATGAATATTGTAGCAATCTTATTGCTATGTCTAACTCATTAGACAATCTACAAAACAATTCATGACAGTCTTCATTCATACTTACTTCCTAAAAGTATGAGCGACTGTGGATATTCGAATAATAATTAAATTACTCAGGAAGTAAACATGTAAAATTGAAACACAATAATAAACAATCAACAAATGGTAGTATCAAATACTCATCAACAAAACTATATTATTAATTCACCAAAGTTAATTACATTTATATTGCTACAAGTTTCAAATCCTAACTAATTACAAAAACTAATATCATCTGTTAATCATATGCGTCGTGCATGCTGATAGTGCTTAACCCTACTCAGAGCCTTTGTCAAGGGATCTGCAGGATTATCTTCTGATGATACCCTCTTCACTATGAGGTGACCTTCTTCTACCCTATGCCTTATGTAGTGGTACTTTCTGTCGATGTGTCTGGACTTTCCATGATCTCTCGGTTCCTTTGTCAAACCAACCGCTCCTTCATTATCGCAGAACAGTTCCATGGGCTCCTAAATACTCGGGACTACTCCAAGGTCACCGATGAAGTTCTTCAACCAAGCCGCTTCCTTTGCCGCTTCACTTGCTGCGATGTACTCTGATTCACACGTTGAATCAGCCACCGTCTCTTGCTTGGAACTTTTCCAAGTCACTTTTCCAAGTCACTGCTTCACTTGCTGCGATGTACTCTGATTCTTCCTCTTGTTGGTTGTTAGTTTCTCCTGAGGTTGCATTGTCGGGTAACTCTTGAATTTCTTCAAGGTCAATGGTACTCCCACTATCCTCTTTGAATATGAGTTCTCTCTCTCGAAAGAATCCACGTCTCGCTACAAAGACCACGTCCTCGCTTGGTCTGTAGAACAGGTATCCAAAGGACTGTTTGGGATATCCAATGAAAAAAACATTTCTCGCTTCTCTCTGCGAGTTTATCGTGAGTCTTTCATCTAACGAAAGCCTCACAACCCTAGACTTTGATATGTGCTAACGAGGGAACTTTCCCCGTCCACATCTCATGAGGTGTCTTAGCAACCATCTTAGTAGGGACAAGATTGAGGATGTGGGCGACAGTCTCTAAGGCATACCCCCAGAAGTGAATGGGAAGTGAAGCTCGACTCATCATGGAACGAACCATGTCTAACAAGTTTCGGTTACGTCTCTCGGCAACACCGTTCAACTGTGGTGTCCGAGGAGGCGATAACTGTGAAACTATTCCACATTCATTCAGATAGTCTAGGAACTCGATACTAAGATACTCTCCGCCTCTGTCGGACCTGAGCATCTTTATCTTCCTGCCCAATTGATTCTCAACTTCATTTTTGAACTCTTTGAACTTTTCAAAGGTGTCTGACTTGTGTTTGATTAAGTAGATATACCCGTATCTACTAAAATCGTCAATGAAGGTCACGTAGAACCGTGTGCCGTCTTTTGTGGTAGATCTGAAGGGACCACACACATCTGTGTGTATGATGTCCAAAAGACCTTCACCTCTTTCAAAGGAACCCTTGAAAGGTGATTTTGTCATCTTGCCCAAAAGACAAGATTCGCATACATCATCTGATTTGAGGTCGAATGATTCCAACACTCCATCCTTTTGGAGTTGGGCGATGCGTTTCTTGTTAATGTGTCCAAGACGACAGTGCCACAAGCACGCCTTTTCTACACCACTAGAAGAATCAATAAAGTTTACACTATGACCTAAATTGTCTACACATTGCACAGTTTCATACACACCACCACAAGGTAAAGCAGTAAATACAGAAATGCCATTTTGAAAAACAGAAATAGAACCATTACTATTATCAAACGAAAACTGTAAACCTTGTTTAAACAATGCGTGAAATGAAATAATATTCCTTGCCATTTCTAGCGAATATTAACAATTTAAAAGTTTTAAACAAACACCACTACTGAGCACTAAACTATAAGTCCCGATCTTGGTCACAGGTGACGATCTCCTATTCCCCATGATCAGGTTGAGTCTACCGTGCTCCACCTCCCTGCTTTCCCTTAGGCCCTGCAAATCAGAACAAATGTGAAAACCGTTGGATTAGGTGTCTAAGCCATGACTAATAATTAATATTTACCTAATTAATAGTAGCATAGTCCATTTGCGTTGCCCTTATAGTTGGAGGATTGGCAGAAAGTCCGGTAGAGAGAAAGGTTGATTTATTATGTGATTAATAAATCAATAGAAATTAAATAAATAGTTTATTAATATATTTAAGTGTTAATATATTAATTAGAAACTATAATAATTAATTAGAAATTTTTCTGGAATTAATTGGAATTAATTTGGCAGTTAAATTGATTAATTAAAGGTGCAGGGACTAAAACTGTAATTATTGTTGGATTAGGTGTCTAAGCCATGACTTGTAATTGACCTTTTATCTTGTGATTAAAAGCAAAGTCCATTTGGGTTGCCCTCATGGGTGGAGGATAGATAGTTCAGTAGAGAGAATAGTTGATTTATTAATTGTATAATAAATCAATAGAAATTAAGTATATGGTTTATTAATATATTTAAATGTTAATATATTAATTAGAAACTATATTAATTAATTGAGATTTAATCTAGAATTAATTGGATTTAATTTGAAGATTAAATTAATTAATTAAAAGGTGCAGGGACTGGTTTGGCATTTATTCAATAGTTGAATAACTGGCCAGGAAAACCAGGGACCAAAAGTGGCGCCAACTTGGAGGCTCCTCCAAGGGTTTGGCGAAACCCTAATGAGGGTTTGGTAAGCCTGGTCCAAGTGGTCAAAAGCCTTGTCCAATTGGAGGCTCCTTAGGGTTTCAGGTGTAACCCTAATGAGGGTTTGGTAAGCCTGGTCCAAGTGGTCAAAAGCCTTGTCCAATTGGAGGCTCCTTAGGGTTTCAGGTGTAACCCTAGAAGGCTATAAAAGGAACCCCCTGGCACCTCAGTCTTCACGCCATCTTCTCTCTAGATTCACTCTGCTGGACTGATTCTTCCATCCCCTGGGTGTGACTTTCATCTGAGGCAGGATACTTTTGCTGCTGCTTAAAAGGATCATAAGATCAAAGGTTGGTTCTTCTTAATTCTTCTTTAGAATTGAATTGTATCCTTTAGGTTCTTAGTTCTAATCTTCATAGAAGAAAACATAGATCAATATTAGGGTTGCATGTGAACCTTAGGTAATTTTGTGTTCATTGATTGCATAGAAACCCTTCAGTGGTATCAGAGCTAGCTTGTTTTCTTGTGTTTGATTATGAACTGCTTGCATGATCTTGGCCTTGGTGTTTTTTGCGAAAATTCACCTCTTGGAGGCCTTGATGTAGACGGCTTGGCTAGGGTTTCCTAACCCTAGCCGCCATGCCCTAAATGGTCCCCTAGATTGCTTGATTTGCTTGCCTTAATTATGTGTTGTTGTTTTTGGTAACTAAATCAACTAAAATAACTTGAACCCTAATTCTTGGCATGTGTATTTCGAAATTCATGGGGCATTTATAGATTAATTAATTTGATTAATTTGGTAATCTGTAACCTGGATTTAATTAGTTTAATTAATTGATTAATTAAAAGACCAATGAAATCTGCTTTAAGAATTAATTAAAATTTTCAAAAAAATTAGAATAATTTGAGAAAATTAGAATTTAATTAATTCTAAAATATTTTAATGAGATTAAAATATATCTTATATATATTTAAAATTAAAAGTTAATTTAATATGTATAAGAAAATTGGTTAGTCTACCGCTAGTAAGCCTCATTCACAAAACTGTCCTATAAAGAGGGTATAAGGCGACTGACTATAAAATGTTAGTCTAATGGGTATCTACTCTTACCCACCGCTCTCCTGGTCAGTCGAGTGTCGTTAGCTGAACGGGTATGATAGAACCGCTAAGCCTCTTAAAAGTATAATGCTATAATTGAAAAGTACTAGAACCCTAAAACAAATCCCAATCTAGTTACGTTAGGTTAAAAATGTGAATTGGTGCTAATCCATGAAATTGCACATTGCACTTTGTGGAACGTTGGTGGAGCGTGTGTGGTTTACCGGTACGCCAACTGGGGTCCACAAAGAGTCGCAATGGGTTTCTTGATTTTGTCATTATTAACGGAGCGTGTGTGGTTTACCGGCACGTTAATTAGAGATGACAATTGACTTCAAGAGTACCAAGCAATTTGCATGGTTATTCACACCCGGTTTGTGATCCTCGGTATCCCAGTCACAAACAGTGGGGCATTCCAGAGATTAAAACATGCTATCGAACAGTTCGGTAAATCTCAAAGAAACTAGGAATTCCATTATAATATGATTATGTTTCCGCGGTGGAATTGGCTGAATCGTCATTCGCCTACCTTGTAAAATTTGCAATACTGATTACGGCATCCCTTTTCGGTATTGTAGATTGTTATTGTAGGATCCTAGCCTCGTATTTATTCTTGGGTGAATACGAGGATTATTATTATTACTCTATCTAATTAAAACTACCTTCTTCTTGTTCAGATGTCTTCTGAACAATCCGTTCCCCACTCAAATCCCGGTAATGTCACCTCGATTCTGTCATTATGCTCAAAGGTGACGTTAGACGGCACCAACTACAATGACTGGATCCGCAACATCAAAATGGCTCTAAGGTTTGAACATAAAGAGTATGTTCTAGAAACCGAGCTTGTTGATGTGGACACTAAAACCGCTACTCCCGAGGAAATCGCTGCGTACACTATACACTCTGATGATGCGACCAAAGTGGCCTGCATCATGATCGCTACTATGAACCCTGAACTACAGCGTATCTATGAGGACTATTGGCCTTACGAGATGCACAAAGAGCTCGCGGAAAGGTTCCGCAAGCAAGAGCGCATCGAGAGGCGAGAGGTTGTAAAAGCGTTCACTAACAGCAAGCCCAAAGAGGGCGAGTCCATCTGTGCACATGTGCAGAGGATGCATGGTTACGTGGAAAGGCTTAGAAAGCTGGAAATGCCGGTTCATGAGGATTTAGCAGTTGACATAGTGCTGAACTCCTTACCCAGTTCTTATGACCAGTTCACACTGGCGTATCATTTGAACAACAACCAGGCAAACCTAGCTGAGTTACACCGCATGCTGCGTACGGCTGAGGACGGGATGAAGGGAAAAGCTGTGCTCCCTGTCAACCCGCCTGTCCTGGCTATTGGCTCCGGAAAGGGAAAGAAACGGAAAGGCCTTCCTAAGCAGAACTGGAGGGAAAAGACTCACGTCGGGTCATCTAGCAGTGCCCCGAGAGGTAAGTCTTCCGGAATTCCACATGTTCGGAACCCCAAAGAGGTCGACTGCTTTTACTGCAAGCAGAAGGGTCATTGGAAGAGGAGCTGCCCAACGTATCTGCAGGATGTCAAGGACGGTAAAGTGAAACCGTCACAGGCAGGTACGTATTCTATATCTAATAACTCATCTTTTTCCCGTTCATGGGTCCTTGATACAGGATGTGGTTTTCACATCTGTTCTGATTTGCAGGGCCTAGAGGAAAGTAGGGAACTGGAGCATGGCAGACTGAACCTGGTCATGGGCAATAGGCGAACGTCACCTGTTACCAAGATTGGTGTTTATGGACTGATGCTGAGCAGTGGAGTTAGATTAGATTTACATAATTGTTGCTATGCGCCAGATATGTCAAAGAACATAATTTCTTTTCATGCACTATTTAGACAAGGCTTTTATTATGAGTTTAATAAATTGAATGGTTCAATTTCGGTTTTCAAAAATGATGTTTTTATATTTAATGCTATGCCTTGTGATGGTGTTTATGAATCTATTATGTGTGTTGATAATTATGGTAAAAATGTGTTGACTATTGATGCTTCAAGCGGTGTAGAAAAGGCATGTCTGTGGCATTGTCACCTTGGCCATATAAACAAGAAACGCATCGCCCAACCCCAAAAGGATGGAGTGTTGGAATCATTCGACCTCGGGTCAGATGATGTATGCGAATCTTGCTTACTTGGCAAGATGACGAAATCACCATTCAAAGGTTCCTTTGAAAGAGGTGAAGGTCTGTTGGATATCATACACACTGATGTGTGTGGTCCCTTCAAAACAACCACTAGAGATGGCACACGATTCTATGTGACCTTTACCGACGATTTTAGTAGATATGGATATGTCTACTTGATCAAAAATAAGTCGGATACCTTTGAAAAGTTCAAAGAGTTTAAGAATGAAGCAGAAAATCAATTGGGCAGAAGATAAAGATGCTTAGATCCGACAGAGGCGGTGAGTATCTTAGTATCGAGTTTCTCGATTACCTCAAGGAATGTGGAATTGTTTCACAGTTGTCGCCTCCAAGAACACCTCAACTGAATGGTGTTGCAGAGAGACGCAACCGAACCTTGTTGGACATGGTTCGTTCCATGATGAGTCGAGCCTCACTTCCAATCCATTTCTGGGGGTATGCCTTAGAGACTGCCGCCCATATCCTAAATCTTGTTCCAACCAAGAAGGTTGCGAAAACACCGCACGAGATGTGGACGGGGAAAGTTCCCTCGTTGGCACACATCAAAGTCTGGGGCTGTGAAGCATTCGTGAGACGAGATACTTTAGATAAGCTCTCAGAAAGAAGTGAGAGGTGTTACTTCATCGGATACCCGAAACAGTCTTTTGGATACTTGTTCTACAGACCGAGCGAGGACGTGGTCTTTGTAGCAAGACGGGGGTTCTTTCGAGAGAGAGAACTCATATCCAAAGAGGACAGTGTGAGTACGATCGATCTCGAAGAAATTCAGGAGACGCCCGATGAAACAACCTTAGAAGAAACTAGTAACCAACATGAGGAAGAAGTTCCTGTTGGACCTACCGACATTTCGTTGCCCCTTAGGCGTTCAAGTAGAGTTAGCATGCCGCTCGAGTTCTATGGTTTCCATATTACCTCGGACGGAGACACGTTGGTCAGTGATCGTACATTGACTAATTTGGATGAGCCAGCTAGCTACCGTGAAGCAGTGGCAGGCCCCGAGTCTGCAAAATGGAAAGAGTCAATGGACAGCGAGATAAAGTCCATGTACGACAATCAAGTTTGGAACTTGGTTGACAATGTACCGGGTCGAAAGACAGTCGGATGCAAGTGGATCTTCAAAAAGAAGACCGACATGGACGGAAAAATGCATACTTATAAAGCTCGGCTGGTTGCGAAGGGATTCACTCAAACCCCGGGGGTTGACTATGATGAAACCTTCTCACCAGTAGCCAAGATTAAGTCGATCAGGGTAATGCTTGCCATAGCTGCGTTTCATGATTATGAAATCTGGCAGATGGATGTCAAAACCGCTTTCCTTAACGGGAAACTGACTGAAGATGTTTACATGAGTCAGCCAGAAGGTTTTGTAGACACTAAGCACCCTGATAAAGTATGTAAGCTTGAAAGATCAATCTACGGGTTGAAGCAAGCATCTCGCAGTTGGAATCTTTGCTTCCATGAGAAAGTCAAAGAGTTTGGCTTCTCTAGGAGTGAAGATGAGTCCTGTGTATATGTCAAGGCTAGTGGGAGTATAGTCACTTTCCTGGTACTGTATGTTGATGACATACTGCTCATGGGAAACGACATTCCGACCTTGCAGAATGTTAAGGCTTGGCTCGGGAAGTGTTTCGCCATGAAAGACCTAGGGGAAGTTGCTTATATTCTTGGGATAAGAATACTTAGAGATAGGAAGAGAAATTTGATAGGCCTAAGCCAGTGTACATATTTGGAAAAGGTGTTAAAGAGGTTTAACATGGAAAATTCCAAAAAGGGAGAGTTACCAATCCTAAGTGGTGTTAAATTGAGTAAGACTCAAAGTCCGAGTACCGATAAGGAAATAGCTGAAATGAGTCAGGTACCTTATGCTTCGGCAGTAGGGTCGATCATGTATGCTATGACATGTACTTGTCCCGACGTATCCTATGCACTAAGCATGGTTAGTCGGTACCAGGGTAATCCTGGAAAAGCACATTGGATTGCAGTCAAGAATATACTCAAATATCTGCGAAGGACAAAGAATATGGTATTAGTCCTTGGTGGCAGTGATGAGTTAAAAGTGAGTGGATTTACAGATGCCAGTTTCCAGACAGATAGGGACAGTGGACGGTCCCAGTCGGGCTGGGTATTTCTTTTGAACGGTGGAGCGGTCACTTGGAAAAGTTCCAAGCAGGAAACGGTGGCTGATTCAACGTGCGAATCAGAGTACATCGCAGCGAGTGAAGCGTCTAAGGAGGCGGCTTGGCTAAAGAATTTCATCGGGGATCTTGGAGTTGTCCCGAGCATTCAGGAGCCGGTGGAACTTTTCTGCGATAATGAAGGAGCGGTCGCCTTGGCAAAGGAACCGCGAGACCATGGAAAGTCCAGGCATATCGAAAGAAAGTACCACTACATTCGACATCAGATAGAAGAAGGGCATTTACTGGTTAAGCGAGTATCATCCGAGGACAATCATGCAGATCCTTTGACTAAGGCTCTGAATAGGATCAAGCACAATCAGCATGCTCGGAGCATTGGATTGAAGGATGATGTTAGTTTTAGTAATTAGATAGACTAGAAACTTGTAACAGTAT
This sequence comes from Cichorium intybus, assembly GCA_023525715.1. Classification (NCBI taxonomy): domain Eukaryota; kingdom Viridiplantae; phylum Streptophyta; class Magnoliopsida; order Asterales; family Asteraceae; genus Cichorium; species Cichorium intybus. The sequence goes on from JAKNSD010000031.1 coordinate 583,692, forward strand.
AAATGTAATTGACTCGGTGATTGTATAATAGAGATTTATAAATGAGTATTTTTACTGCCTTTGTCAATTGTTTATTTCTGTGTTTCTATATTTGCATGTTTAACTTCCTTAATAATTGGATTATTTAAAAACTCCACAGTCGATCATACTGTTAGGAAGTAAGTATGAATTAAGACTGTCATGAAATGGTTGCAGACTGTCTAAGGAGTTAGACATTGCAGTAAGATTGCTGCAACGTTCATGAGTACTTAGAAATAGAGATTTGAGTATTGGATAAACCCGCGCTTAACAGATTGCTTCATGGATTATATCACGAGCAATGTTAAGATGATAATATCCGGTGATCTTTAGGTGGAGAGATATGATCTGTTATTTGTGATACAAGTACTTATTGACAATGCGAAACCGCGCCAGTAACTCGGTGCTATAAAACGCATTGTTGTATGTATTTGGACCAGCAAAAGTTATGGACATATGAGTCGAAACTTATCCGTCCCATGACCCAATGGGAAACAGATATCTGTAGGCCTCTTGATGATTTAGAAGTTGACTGAAAGTGTTGGCCAACCGGGACTTGATTGATGTGTTCAATTAGTAGTCTCTAAAGTCATATGCAAATCAGAAATCGAGGAACAGAGTGTCAGACCAAGATTGATGTTAGTCCATGTCTTGAGTCTGAAAATATCTTGTTGGACAGAGGATCATCAGTTCACTTATCTTTGGACAGAACTGACTGGGTCAGAGTTCAGACAATTAAAGTCATAGACTTATCCAAGTAGGAGACTGTTGGATTAGGTGTCTAAGCCATGACTTGTAATTGACCTTTTATCTTGTGATTAAAAGCAAAGTCCATTTGGGTTGCCCTCATGGGTGGAGGATAGATAGTTCAGTAGAGAGAATAGTTGATTTATTAATTGTATAATAAATCAATAGAAATTAAGTATATGGTTTATTAATATATTTAAGTGTTAATATATTAATTAGAAACTATATTAATTAATTGAGATTTAATCTAGAATTAATTGGATTTAATTTGAAGATTAAATTAATTAATTAAAAGGTGCAGGGACTGGTTTGGCATTTATTCAATAGTTGAATAACTGGCCAGGAAAACCAGGGACCAAAAGTGGCGCCAACTTGGAGGCTCCTCCAAGGGTTTGGCGAAACCCTAATGAGGGTTTGGTAAGCCTGGTCCAAGTGGTCAAAAGCCTTGTCCAATTGGAGGCTCCTTAGGGTTTCAGGTGTAACCCTAGGAGGCTATAAAAGGAACCCCCTGGCACCTCATTCTTCACGCCATCTTCTCTCTAGATTCACTCTGTTGGACTGATTCTTCCATCCCCTGGGTGAGACTTTCATCTGAGGCAGGATACTTTTGCTGCTGCTTAAAAGGATCATAAGATCAAAGGTTGGTTCTTCTTAATTCTTCTTTAGAATTGAATTGTATCCTTTAGGTTCTTAGTTCTAATCTTCATAGAAGAAAACATAGATCAATATTAGGGTTGCATGTGAACCTTAGGTAATTTTGTGTTCATTGATTGCATAGAAACCCTTCAATTATTCGATAGTTGAGTAAGTGGCAGTGTTAGTGACCATGTGGTGGCCGAAAATATATATATATATATATATATATATATATATATATATATATATATATATATATATATATATATATATATATATATATATATATATATATATATATATATATATATATATATATATATATATATATATATATATATATATATTCGAAATATATATATATTATAGATAAATGGTGTTTGAATGATTAAAATAATAGTTTATCTTAATTCGAATTCAAAAAGGCTTATTTGTAACGATTATCTGATCACCACATGGAGGCTATAAATAAGGAGGCTCTCCCTAACCCTAAAGGCCACGATTTGTACCCTCTTTCTCTCTAGAATTTTCGGCCAAATACCTCCTGCTGGGTGTGACTGCATTTGAGGCAAGAGATCTCTGTTGCTTTGCTTCCAAGATTCACTAAAGGTTAGTTTTTCTTGATCTTTCTTTTTAGTTTATTATTTCTGGCTTACTAGGAATTGTTATATGTTTAATTAGAAGAAACACTTAGATCTATATAGGTTGCATGTGAACTTAGGAATCTTAGTTCATAGTTGCAGAAAACCTTTCAGTGGTATCAAAGCATTTTGGTTGTTTTTCTTGTTAAATTGCTATAACTGTGTTCCTAGAAATTAGGGTTTATTGTTCCTAAACCCTAATTAGTGCAAATCGACATCTAGGGTTAGGGTTTTGAAAACCCTAGCCCCTCCCCTTGATTTTGGCGATTTTTGTGGATTAACTTAGAAGGTATTCTATTTTTGGTAACTTTAAATTGTTTAAAAGATAAACCTTAAAACCTTTAATCCTAAAAATCGAAATTTAAGGGATTAAGATATGTTTTAATTAATTTGATTAATTTGATAAAACCTATCTACATTTGAATTAATTTAATTAATTGGTAATTAAAAGATAATTCAAAGATTTAATTTAATTTAGAATTTAATTGTTTTAAATTGGCGAAATTAAATGGATAAAATCCTAAAATATTTGAAAAGGTTTAAAATATCAAATTTAATTAATTTAATTAATTGGTTAATTAAAAGATAATTAAAATCGATTTTATGGTTTAATTTAATGGGTTTATTTCATAAAAAACCTTACATTTTCAACTTTTTTCTGTTTAAACTTAAAACTTTATTTTTTTTTCAAAAAAGACCTAAATTTTGGAGAAACTTTTTAATTTAGACCCTTTACCTGGTTTTACAGGTTATACATACTTTTTTTTTTCAGAAAAAACCCTAATTTCTTTTTTTTTTTCCGAAAAAAACCCTCAATTTCAGTAATTTTTTCACAAATAAAATTTTTTCTTCGTTTTTGTAATTAACATAACTTTCATTTACGATGTCCAAATTATACGAACTTTATATCCCTGGAAAGGTCGTAAGTAATATTAAAACTTTGTTTTGCTGATTTTTGTTTGAATATGTTTAGATATTTCGCTACAGTCCCATAAACATGAGCATAAACCTATTTAGATAAAAAATTTGCGATTTTCAAACCTTCATATTTGAGGTGTGCAAGTGCCTCCACGGATCTAAATGGTTTATGTAATTAAGGAAAACCAGTGTTACACTAACTTGTTTTCTTATAATAGTTGTATCTTTTGTATACGAGCTCCGTTTTCGACGTTTCATAAGTCGACGGATTCGTAAACATGAATACATCGTGTAATGAATATTATTTAAACCAAAATATTATTTGTATGATTTATCGAATTTTACGCTACTGTAGTCTATTATTCGAAGACTTTTTAATTTAGGCCATTTACGAGTTTATCCGCGAAGAAAAACGACTAAAAGACAAAGTTTTTGTTGTCGACTAAAAGACCCCAATCTTTTTTTTTTCTTTTTTACGAAAAAAACCCTCAATTTTTTATTTTTCTGAAAACTTTTTAATTTAGGCCATTTACCAGTTTATCCGCAAGTTAAACGATTTTTCACAAAGAAAATTATTTTTCTTCGTTTTTGTAGTTGGCATATCTTTCATATAATATGTCCAAATTCTAGAAGAAAAACTTAGATCTATATAGGTTGCATGTGAACTTAGGAATCTTAGTTCATAGTTGCAGAAAACCTTTCAAAAACCACATCCTGTATCAAGGACCCAAGAACTGGAAGATGGTGAGTTTTTAAGGATAGTGTAAATACCTGCTGAAGACGGCTTGACTTTGCCATCCTTCAAGTCTTGCAGGTATGTAGGGCAGCTTCTCTTCCAATGGCTCCGAGCTTTGCAATAGAAGCACTCTCCCTCCTTGGGATTGGCATTGTGAGGAATGCCAGAAGTCTTGGGTTTTGTCCTACTGCTGGATGACCCAACATGGACTTTTTCCCTCCAATTTTGCTTATGAGGGCCCTTTCTCTTCTTCCCTTTTCCACCAGTAATGGCCAGGACGACTTCACTAGCTGCGGGTATACTCTTACCCTTCATTCCGTCCTCAGCAGTGCGGAGCATGCGATGTAGTTCGGCCAACGTGGCCTGAGAATTGTTCAGATGATACGCCAGCGTGAACTGGTCATATGAACTAGGCAGGGAATTTAGCACTATGTCTACAGCTAAATCCTCGTGAACTGGCATCTCAAGCTTCCTGAGCCTTTCCACGTATCCTTGCACCCTCTGCACGTGGTTACAAATGGACTCTCCATCTTTTGGCTTTGCATTGGTGAAAGCTTTGACTACCTCGCGCCTTTCTATGCGCTCCTACTTGCGGAACTTTTCCGCCAGCTCTTTGTGCATTTCATAAGGCCAGTAGTCTTCATATATTCTTTGCAATTCCGGGTTCATTGTGGCTATCATGATGCAAGCCACTTTGGTTGCATCATCAGAATGTTTAGAGTATTGAGCAATTTCTTCGAGAGTAGCATTATCAGGGTCAATTTCAACTAGCTCGGTTTCCAGAACATACTCTTTATGTTCAAACCTTAGAGCCATCTTGATGTTACGAATCCAGTCATTATAGTTGGTACCGTCCAACGTAACTTTGGAGCATAATGACAAGATAGAGGTAACATTGGAGTTTGATTGGGGGGCGGTTTGATCAGCAGAAGACATCTATAAAAGAAGATAGTTTTAATTAGATATTAATAATAATCCTTATAATAACCCAATATTAATTATAAGGCTAGGATCCTACAATAACAATTTACAATCTCGAAGAGGGATGCCGTAATCAATATTGTAAATTTTATAAGGTAGGCGAATGACGATTCAGCTAATTCCACCGCGGAAAGATAATCTTATTAAAATGGAATTCCCAGATTCTTTGAGATTTATTGAACTGTTCAATAGCATGTTTTAATCTCGGATGTGCCCCACTGTTTGTGACTGGGATACCGAGGATCACAAACCGGGTGTGAATAACCATGCAAATTAGCTTGGTACTCTCGGGGTCAGTTGTCATCTCAAATTGATGTGCCGGTAAACCATACACGCTCCATCAACAATGACAACACCCGGGAAACCCATTGCAACTCTTTATGAACCCCAATTGGCTTGCCGGTAAACCACACACGCTCCACCAATGTTTCATAAAGTGCAATGTGCAATTTCATGGGTTAGCACCAATTCACATTTTTCCTAAAGTAACTAGATTGGGATTTTATTAAGTGTTCTAGTACTTTGAATCATTATACTTTTAGTGATTATTAGGCGGTCCTATCAAACCTGTTCGGCTAACGACCCTCCACTGATCAGGCGAGCGGTGGACGAGAGTGTTCACCCATTAGACCGCCATTTTATAGGCAGTCTCCTTATACCCACTTTATAGACCAGCTTCGTGAATGAGGCCTACTAATAATTTGACTAACCATTTTAATCTTATACATATAATAATAACTCCCTAATTATAATATATATATAAAAAAAATATATATATATATATATATATATATATATATATATATATATATATATATATATATATATATATATATATAAGATGTAATTTTTTAAACCTTTAAAAAGTTGTTTCTGGTTTATCTTTTAATTTATTGTCAATTTAAACTATTAAATTTTAAATTAAATCAAACCTTAAAATCGATTTTAATCATCTTTTAATTAACCAATTAATTAAATTAATTAAATTAGATATTTTAAACCTTTTAAAATATTTTAGGATTTATCCATTTAATTTTCGCCAATTTAAAACAATTAAAATTTAAATTAAATTAAATCCTTGAATTATCTTTTAATTACCAATTAATTAAATTAATTCAAATGTGGATAGGTTTTATTAAATTAATCAAATTAATTAAAACCTATCCTTTATCCCCTAATTTTCGATTTTAGGATGAAAGGTTTTAAGGTTTATCTTTAAACAATTTAAAGTTACCAAAAATAGAATACCTTCTAAATCTAATCCACAAAAATCGCCAAATCTATGGGGAGGGGCTAGGGTTTTCAAAACCCTAACCCTAGTTGTCGATTTGCACAAATTAGGGTTTAGGAACAATAAACCCTAATTACTAGGAACACAGTTATAGCAATTTAACAAGAAAAACAACCAAATGCTCTGATACCACTGAAAGGTTTTCTGCAACTATGAACTAAAAATCCTAAGTTCACATGCAACCTATAAAGATCTAAGTTTTTCTTCTAATTAAACATATAACAATTCCTAGAAGGCCAGAAAAAGATAAACTAAAAGAAAGGTCAAGAAAACCAACCTTTAAGTGAATCTTGGAAGCAAAGCAACAGAAGTCTCTTGCCTCAAATGCAGTCACACCCTAGCAGGAGCTCTTGGCCGAAATTCTTAAGAGAAAGAGAGTAAAAAACGTGGTCCTTAGGGTTAGAAAGAGCCTCCCTATTTATAGGCTCCATGTGGTGATCTGATAATCGTTACAGATAAACCTTTTTGAATTCGAATTAAGATAAACTATTATTTTAATCATTCAAACCATATTTATCTGTATATATATATATATATATATATATATATATATATATATATATATATATATATATATATATATATATATATATATATATATATATATATATATATATATATCGAATATATATATATATATATATTTCGAATATATATATATATATATATATATATATATATATATATATATATATATATATATATATATATATATATATATATATATATATATATATATATATATATATATATATATATATATATATATATATTTTCTGCCACCACACTCACTCACTAGAACTGTCACTTACTCAACTATTGAATAATTACAGTTTTAGTCCCTGCACCTTTAATTAATTAATTTAACTGCCAAATTAATTCCAATTAATTCCAGAAAAATTTCTAATTAATTATTATAGTTTCTAATTAATATATTCCAGAAAAATCTCTACCGGACTTTCTGCCAATCCTCCAACTATGAGGGCAACCCAAATGGACTATGCTACTGTTAATTAGGTAAATACTAATTATTAGTCATGACTTAGACACCTAATCCAACAAAAAATCCTTGTAGAATCGTGGTGATCTCATGAGAGTTAATCCAATGAAGCTGATAATTAAGTATATATGTAGCTATTTGTCAGTGTATTGGTTTATGTGGTGATCATTTTATCTACTTTATGAAAGTTAGGATTGTTTGTTGTAGGTTTCTTTGCCTCGCCTAATTTTGTGATCAGTTGACTATTTTGTGCGAGACTTTTTGTTCACTTTGAAATGACTAAAGAGGGTGCACTCTTTGTTCATGAAACTCCTTAATGGGACTTGATCTGGAAGATCCTCTCATGTTATAATGCAATGATTATAATGATGTTTCCATTATTAGTTTTAAACTATTAAACTCATTAACTACCAAGTTGCCTTCTAATTGCTTATTGTAATTTTGTTTTGCTTAAGTATCTAACTAGATGGTTTTGTGTTTTTTATAAATGTCGTCGTTTTAAAATAAATTTATACTTTCGACAAACCAAAGCATACTTTTGAAACATCTTGTAAAGGAGAAGGAAATAAACCACATGGAAAAATGAAAAATATGTGGATGAAAGAAGAACGCATCCCGAATCTTTTCAAAATTCTCAACATTTAATCTCGCTTTCGGGTTTCGATCGTTCATATTGCCAGCTAGGTGACCGATATGTTCTTCCCGGTGTTTAAGAATCTTTGTTGTTTCAAAGATAAAGAGTAAACTTGATGCTTCATGGCAGGAAGGAATCTAATCAAGTGGTTTAGATTCAGTTTTGATGGGTCTCGTTAATATCTTTGATCCTCATGATTTTTTTCTTAATCAGTTCGTTCTTGAAAAAATTCCGAATAATCAAGTAATCCAAAAATAGGGTGTTGTTCGTAGACGCGGATGAAGAAACCTGAAAGAGAATAAAACCATTGCAAATCTTCGTTCTTTATTTGAATTACTTGGGCGAAGATATGAACGTCGGAGTAGGGATGAGGTATGTACACAGGAGGATTGGCGTGGTGGGTAGGGGTGGCAAAAGGCGACACGACACGATAAAAGTACACGACACGAAACAAAATTGAGACGAAATCGAAATTGGAATTCGTGTTCGTGTCGTGTTCGTGTCATGAACAAAAAACTCGACTTCGTGTCGTGTCGTGTTCGTGTTCAAAATCACACACGATAATTATTTAGAGAATTTTTTGATGTTATTATTTTGAAGCATTCTAGTACCATTTTATGTTATGTTTATTGTGTTGTCGTGTTTTTCATCGTGTATTCGTGTTTTTCGTTTTGTCGTGTATTAATTTATAGATGATATTATACAAATAGCTATTTTATGTTTTTTGTCGTGTTTTCGGGTTTTCGTGTTTTAATTTAGTCGTGTTTGTGTTAGCAAAAAAACACGACATCGTGTCGTGTCGTTTTCGGGTTAAGAAAAACAAATTCGTGTCGTGTCGTGTTAGACGAATACACGAAACGACTGCCCGATTTGCCACCCCTAGTGGTGGGTTTGCAAAGGGGAGATGTGTACGTGGTCCCCACCCATTTACATAATAACAAAAATCAATAAAAATAATAGGCAATCTAAAATAAGAATAAAATCATTGTTGTTAAGATCCCGATCTTGGTCTTAAAATGTTACGATTTTAAGATCCTCGAACCAAAATACGATCCCGATCACAGTAGGATATATCTGAAGAAATATCTATACTGAGATCTTAGGATCCTAAGTAGGATCTTAGGATCTTAATCCAATCCGATCCCACCTCTAGTTGTGAATGGTTATTATGAACTTGTTTGTTTTTCTACTCAATATGTTTTCTTCTTAATCTTTGCGGTTTCCAGCTAAAAAAACTATAGTTTATTTTTAAAAAGTTAACTTTGATTCTATTATAGACGTTTTAATAGACATTAATTTATAATAGGCACTGCATAAAGTATGACGTTGAGAGCAAATTTGGAGACTAGTTCATGATAGGATCTTTAGATCCCGATCCCGATCTTCCAAAGCATAAAATAATCTTAGATAAGATCCCGATCTTAATAACCTTGAGTAAAATGATGATTTAATAAGAAATTTATTGAAAAAATAAACTAACAATGTCAAATGTAGAAACCATATCAACAACCAAAATACAAAATGACTATTTCAAGATTTTTGAGCTTTTGCACAAAAATAATTCGAACAACTAAAACTATTTTGAAGTTTTCTCTTCTTTCCGTATTGAGACATCTAAAATTTTTTACTAATGATATCAAACCGTAAGAAATTAATAAAGTATTTAAATAATAGGTATGTTAAAAAAAACTCTATGATATAACATGTTTGTGTGAAGGTCAACCCACATAATCACAGACATAAGAAGGTTTATTTAAGGTTACCCTTTAAATAAACCCACCATAATAAGATATATATATATATATATATATATATATATATATATATATATATATATATATATATATATATATATATATATATATATATATATATATATATATATATATATATATATATATATATATATATATATATATATATATATATATATATATATATATATATATATATATATAGGGGTGGGTTCAACATAGAACCATTTTTATGCATAGAACCATAGAACCATCTCCTTGGCCGTTAGATCAAATTAGGGTGATAAGGGTATGATGGTAAATTGCACTTATATGTTCATTGATGAACATACGTATATGTTCATCAATGAACATATACGTATGTTCATCAATGAACGTTGTGTTCAAAATCCTAGAAAATAATATTGTTCAGAAATTGGTCATGTTCATAAGTGAACATTGTAGAATATTGTTCATGTTCACACATGTTCAGTACTGAACATGTATGAATCTTCATATATCAAACAAAAAAACTCAAGTGTTCGCTACTGAACATTCATTAACATTTATAAAAACTAGGAAATTACAGTCACGTTCATACATGTTCATTTGGTTAAAAATTAACATTAAAGAACGTTGATGAAATATATTAACATACAAACATGTTCAACGATGAACATATGTTCATTGATGAACATATGTTCATTGATGAACATATGTTCATTGATGAACATTGTCTTCAAAATCCCAGGAAATTGATCATTTTCATCAACTTTCTTTCGGTCCGGATCTTTGATTCATGATCATGGCATATCTCCTGGATCTCATGTACACGTATTATTCTTGGTCGACAAACCTGTTAATAATAACAAACATATTTAAGTTAACAAAAAACACAATTACAGTTGAGATTAGCATGAATGAACATATGTTCAAGAATGAACATATGTTCATCTTTGAACATATACCTAGCTAAACAGAATGCTCAGATCGAAACTACAGTGTAATCAAGTATAATAAAATCAATTTATACAACTATGAACAACTAACCATATCAGAATCAAAGTCTGTAATCCAAGTTTGTAATGAAGTCTGCAATCGAAGTCTGTTATCAGAAATCAGACCTGGAATTGAATGCTCAGATGCTTATCGGCATATCAACAATACCAGTAATCGAAAATTAGACTTAGAATCAGAAGTTCAATAGTATACGAACCAAAGTCAAGTGAAAGCTTGCAATCGAGACCTGCAAATCGGAGATTAAAATCTAATTCCAATTCAATGGACATGTTGCTCGATTTTAGAAATTCCTAACAGAAGTTGTAATCCAAAATTGCAATCAAACCTTCAATCAAAAACAACAATCCAGAACTGTAATCCAAAACTGCAATCAATCTGAAGCTGTAATCCAAAACTACAATCGAACCTGCAACCGAAGTTGTTAAATCAGAATCAGACATGATTGAATCAGAAATCGAGCCACTGAAGTCGAACCTAAAAACTTGCAATCATCGAATCCCAAATGCAAATCATCGAACCTGCAACTTGAAATCGAATTTCAAATGAACCGATTTATGTGAAGAGGAGGAGATATGGATCGATTTCTATGTGAGGATTGTTTGTGTGTGTTGATTTTGAATTGGAACCGGGTTTTTTCAATTGGAACGAAGAGAGAATGATATGGCCTGATTTTTTCCATGATTTACGATTCTGATTTGGATTAGAATGGTAGATATAGAAACCCTATTATGCCCTTATGAGTATGTGATCTCCTATGTTATGACTAGAATTGTATTGGTGCACCCTTTTAATCTAAGCCACTCATATAATGATCGTAGGGTTAAAAAAGTGGTTCTATGGTTCTATGTATAAAAATGGGTTCTATGTTGATCCTCTCCCTATATATATATATATATATATATATATATATATATATATATATATATATATATATATATATATATATATATATATATATATATATATATATATATATATATATATATATATATATATATATATATATATATATATATATATATATATATATATATATATATATATATATATATATATATATATATATATATATATATATATATATATATATATATATATATATATATATATATATATATATATATATATATATATATATATATATATATATATATATATATATATATATATATATATATATATATATATATATATATATATATATATATATATATATATATATATATATATATATATATATATATATATATATATATATATATATATATATATATATATATATATATATATATATATATATATATATATATATATATATATATATATATATATATATATATATATATATATATATATATATATATATATATATATATATATATATATATATATATATATATATATATATATATATATATATATATATATATATATATATATATATATATATATATATATATATATATATATATATATATATATATATATATATATATATATATATATATATATATGAATGCCAGCCACACAATACAAACACCCACATACAAGTTTATTTAAGATTGCTCTTCAAACAATACCAATCTCTACTTAAAGAAAAGATTGTCTCTTAATAATTTAAGAAACAAATGCAGATAATAAAAGGTCACGATCACCAAGGTCAAAGTCAATCGAAGTGGCTAGCCTGTTTTGCATTTCATTAATGTCCATACGTATAATGCAACAAGAAGTTGTAAGTTATGCAGTAGAACATTGTTTAGGAGTTGCCTATTTTAGATTTGGAGAAGTGGCCAGATCTGTAGAATAATTTTGCAGCGTCGATACACCCAAAAACCTGTCAGAAGTTAGAGCAGAAAAGGAAATAAAAACTTTTAAATTCGTATATATGTTACAAGTCAATACAACATCCAAATAACACCATATTCGCAAAACAGATCATACTACACACACAAAAATGGCTTCCGGTGTTCATTTTCTTATGATACCTCTAATGTGCCCGGGTCACCTCATTCCAATGGTGGACATGGCCAAACTCATAGCACAACAATCCGCCACAGTCACCATCCTCATCACACCCGGTAACGCCGCCAAGTTCGGGGCGGTCCTCCACCGCGCCATGGCGTCCGGCCTCCCTATCCGAATCCTCCAACTACAATTCCCATCCTCAGAGTTATACGGTATTGGATAACGTTTATCTTCAATTTTAAATTAGCCGATGATCACTTATCTTAATTTTGAATTGTTTGTTTTTCCTAGTTTCTAGCTTATTAGTTTTTCCTCCTGTATATATTACGATCATTGGTTTTTCTTGGAATAATAAGAAAAACAGAGAGAGAGAGAGATTAATCTCTCTGATTACCGATTTCTATATGGTATCAGAGCAGATTTGATACAATTAAGATCATAAATAGCAAAATCCTCATGGCCGGACCTGCCTCGGAAAGCCCCAAAACGAATGGAGAATTGATCGACACCAATTCTCCATATTATCTACACCCTTCTGACTACCCGAAACAGCTCCAGGTAAACGAAAACCTTACAGACAACAACTTCAATGATTGGAGCCAGGAGATGACCAATTTTCTGTTTGCCAAGAACAAGATTAGTTTTGTTGACGGCTCTCTTCTCAAACCCGACAAGAACGATGACAAGTATATGCAGTGGATGCGATGTGATGCCATGATCAAGGGATGGCTCACTACTGCTATGGAGAAGGAGATACGAAGCAGTGTGAAGTATGCTAACACAGCCCTCGAAATCTGGAATGATCTACATGAGAGATTTGGGAAGGAGAGTGCTCCAAGAGCATACGAACTAAAGCAATCGGTCACGCAGACACGTCAGGAAAGAGCTTCCGTTTCAGCCTATTTCACCAAATTGAGAAGCATATGGGATGAGATCGACTCCGTCTTGCCAACACCACGATGTGAATGTAATGGTTGTAGTTGCAACATTGGGAAGAAAATCACAGAACTCAAAGAAAAAGAAAGACTTTATGAATTCTTGATGGGTCTCGATGCCGAGTTTTCTGTCATGAGAACTCAAATTCTCGCTACAAAACCAACGCCAAGCCTTGGAACGGCATACCACCTGGTAGCCGAGGACGAGCAACAACGAAACATTGCTACTGGAAAAAGAACTACGCCTATTCCTGATGCCGCGGCTTTCCAAGCTTCGCACCAGGTCAACCGAGACAACCAGAATCAAAGAAAACCTTGGCAAAAATCTGACAAGGCGGGTCCCAACAACAAAACCACACGCTGCACCTTTTGTGAAAGAGATGGGCATACTCGAGACGGGTGCTTCAAACTTGTCGGTTACCCAGATTGGTGGCCAGGAAAAGGAAAGAAGGAGACATCAAAGCCGAAGGCAGCCTTGGCAGAAGCCGGTACCAACAAGATACCGGGATTGAGCGATGAACAATATGAGATGTTTCTCAAACTGTTTGGCAAGACTGGCGATCAGAAAACTAGCAACACTCCAAAGGCAAATATGGCAGGTAAATTTAATAACAAAGGTGAGTGGATACTTGACTCAGGAGCAACCGAATATATGACCCATGATCGGGAGTTCCTTCACAACCTCACTATTGGTAGTAAAGAAACACCCGTTACCATCCCAAACGGTGAAACCGTTCCTGTAGAGGGAATCGGTGAATTCACTTTTAAAGGGGCGGTCAAAATCAAAGGGGTTCTTTTTATACCAAATTTCAAATGCAATCTCCTGTCAGTTAGCCGTCTAACAAAAGATTTACAATGTGCAATCACCTTTTTCCCGGATTTCTTTGTTATACAGGGCTTGAGGACGAGGGACTTGATTGGAACGGGTAAGTGCACAGGAGGACTTTATAGGATGGGGGCCATGCAAGAAGATCGGAAAGCTATGGCGGTAACAACCTCAAATCAATGGCATAAAAGACTTGGTCACCCATCGAATGGCAAGATGTCTCATATTTCTATTTTTAAGGTTACTAGTCATAATTCCAATGAAGACTTTTGTGATTCTTGTTTAAGGGCAAAATTAACTAGACTTCCTTTTCAAACTAGTACAATAAAGACGAATGATTGTTTTGATATGATTCATTGTGATATTTGGGGTGGTTATAGAACCTTTTCACTTACACATGGGAGTTATTTTCTTACCATAGTCGACGACTACAGTCGGGCTGTTTGGGTTTACATAATGAAACACAAATATGAGGCAAGCGAATACTTGATCAGTTTTTATAACCTTGTCCAAACGCAATTTAAGAAAAATATAAAACGAATTAGATGCGATAATGGAGGAGAATTCACTTCCAATCGCATGAAAGACTTTTACGCCGATCATGGCATCGAACTCGAGACCACATGTCCCCACACCCCACAGCAAAATGGGGTTGTGGAAAGAAAACATAGACACCTCTTAGAAATAGCACGTGCCTTAAGATTCGAAGGAAAATTACCCATAAGGTTTTGGGGGGAATGCGTTTTGACAGCTGCATACATCGTCAACAGGTTACCGTCCAAGGTAATCAAATACAAAACACCTTATGAAATCTTGTTCAGGAGGAAACCTTCTTATGATCACATGCGCGTTCTGGGATGTTTAGCATATTTCTGGAACACCGACACAAAAGGAGATAAATTTGCTCCTAGAGGAAAAGCAGGGGTATTTTTGGGATACCCTTTCGGCACAAAAGGTTATAAAATTTATGATTTAGAAAAAGGGAAACTTATTGTCAGTCGAGATGTAAAATTCATTGAAAGTGTGTTTCCACTCGCAAGTCATAAAGAAAATGTTGACCTGGGAGATAATGAAATTGTCACTGAATATCAACAAGTTCTTGTTACTGAATGCCATGAAGAGACCAGCAAATCAAATATGGCAGAAAATGATGGGGACCATTGTGATGAGAATGCCAAAAATAATTCAAGTGTGGTTTTTGAACAAGAAGTAATCAATGGTATGGACCCCTCCATACAACCTGATGAGCCTAATAGCCCACCTCATGACCCAATACATGCCGATGAGGCCAACCGAGTGTCACAGCCCAACGCCGATCACCCACGGCAGCCTATTCACGACACTTCCCGCCGCACCTCTCAGCGGGTCAAGACGCAACCAGCTCGCCTTAAAGATTATGAAGTGAGCATGCCCCCTTCCGTCGACCATGCACACCCAAGTTCCGATCAAGGCTCCTCTACGGTACATCCTCTAGCCCATTATATTTCCTATGATAAATTTTCTAACGGGCATAAAGCTTTCCTCACGGCCATCACATCTCATGATGAGCCTAAAACTTTTTTTAAGGCATCACAAGATGAGAAATGGCGAGAAGCCATGAAACGAGAAATCAAAGCCCTCGAAGAGAATGGAACCTGGTCCCTTGAACAATTGCCTGATGGAAAGAAAGCCATAGATTCCAAATGGGTGTACAAGATCAAATATAAACCCAACGGTGAAATCGAGCGTTACAAAGCTAGACTCGTGGCGAAGGGTTTTACACAACAAGAAGGCGTGGATTACCATGACACATTTGCTCCAGTTGCAAAACTAGTAACAATGCGAACTCTTCTTGCCTTGGCCGTGAAAAGGGACTGGATCATACACCAACTTGACGTGAATAACGCGTTTCTACATGGTGACCTCAACGAAGAGGTCTACATGAAGCTTCCGCAAGGGTTTTCAAAGGACGATGATACACGTGTCTGCCGGCTCAGAAAGTCCCTATACGGTCTCAAGCAAGCCTCACGCAATTGGTACCACAAGTTTACAAATGCCTTGTTAGAGCTTGGCTTCACCCAATCCAAGGCCGATTACTCGTTATTTGTGTACAAACAGAATAACGTCTTCGTGGCAGCCTTGATTTATGTAGACGATGTAATCGTCGTCGGGAATGACATGAGTATGATCCAATACACAAAAGCCCAGCTTCATGAAAGGTTTAGCATAAAAGACCTTGGTACTTTAAAGTATTTTTTGGGCATAGAAGTTGCACGCACAAAGGAGGGTTTGGTTCTTAGTCAACGCAAATACACGCTTGACATTTTGGAAGACAGTGGCTTACAGGGATGTCGTCCAAGTGGCTTTCCCATGGAGCAAAATCTCAAACTTGACAAGGGAGAAGAAGAGCAGAAAGTTGACGCAAACAAGTACAGACGTTTGATTGGAAGATTGTTGTATTTACAAGCCACACGTCCTGATATTACATACTCTGTCAACGTATTGAGTCAGTTCGTGTCTGACCCCCGACAAAACCATATGGACGCTGCCACACGTGTCTTAAGGTACTTAAAATCAACACCAGGTCAAGGAATATTGTTACCACGAAAAGGGGGTCTGAAACTTGTCTCTTACTGTGATGCTGATTGGCTTGGGTGTCCCCTTTCGAGGCGATCTCGCACCGGGTATTTACTTCTTCTCGGCGGTGCTCCTATCTCATGGAAATCTAAAAAGCAATCGGTTGTCTCCCGTTCGTCTGCTGAAGCAGAGTATAGAGCCATGGCTACTACAGTTAGTGAAGTGTTGTGGGTTCGTTCGTTACTTACAGAACTTCATGAAATCCCTACAGAAGGTACCACCCTTTTCTGCGACAATATGGCTGCCAAACACATTGCAGACAACCCGGTCTTCCATGAGAGAACAAAACATGTGGAAATGGATTGCTACTTCGTTCGTGAACGAGTGGAATCTAAAGAAGTTCGACCAACGTATATTGATACAAAGCACCAAATAGCTGATCTCCTCACCAAGCCGTTAGGAGCTCAACACCTTCGAAGCCTGCTTGTCAAGTTGGGCATGCAAGATTTACACGCTCCAACTTGAGGGGGAATATTGGATAACGTTTATCTTCAATTTTAAATTAGCCGATGATCACTTATCTTAATTTTGAATTGTTTGTTTTTCCTAGTTTCTAGCTTATTAGTTTTTCCTCCTGTATATATTACGATCATTGGTTTTTCTTGGAATAATAAGAAAAACAGAGAGAGAGAGAGATTAATCTCTCTGATTACCGATTTCTATATACGGATTACCAGAAGGATGTGAAAACGTAGACGATCTACCCACGCTCAAGTTGATGAAGAACTTCTTTGATGCAACTGCAAAGCTTCAAGAACCACTTGAAGAGGTGTTTGGAGACCTTAAGCCTCGACCAAGTTGTATCATTTCTGACAAGAATTTACACTGGACCGCAGATGTTGCAAGAAAGTTTGAGATTCCATGGGTTATTTTCGATGGAATGAGTTGTTTCACTCGGTTAGCTACACATAATCTATACGGTTCCAATATTCATGAACAGGTTGGCGACTTTGACCCGTTTTTGTTGCCGGGATTACCGGATAACATAACCATGACTAGATCCCAGCTTCCTGGGTTGTTTAATCCTCGAAAGAAGGCACAGGAAAAAGAAATAAAGATTCTACGGGAGAAGATTAGAGCAGCGGAATTAAGAGCATATGGGATAGTTATAAACAGTTTTGAAGAGTTGGAAAAAAGATACATCGATGAATATCGAAAAGCAACGGGAAAAGTTTGGTGTATTGTGTTAAAGTATAAGCTAAGAATGGAAGTCGTGACTGTTTAATGACAGTTATTGGCGGTTACTCATCTGGCGGTTAGAAGTTAGTTATATGTTAGTTATCATATCTCAAGGGTCACAACGGTTGACTAAGAGTCGCAACCGTTTGTTTAGATGTCTATTTATATATGACAGTTATCCATGTGTAACGAATGTTTTTAGTGTGTGAATATATAATAAAAAGTTTAAGTGTTTAAACAAATTTGTTCACGCTTCCTGCCAACATTGTGGTATCAGAGCTTCTGGTATCAAGAATGACTTCGAACATGAACAATACCATACATCCTCAAATTCCCAAACTAAACGGCAAGAACTACTATCATTGGAGTATTCAAATGCGAGTGCTCTTTGAATCACAAGATTTATGGAGCATCATCGAAGAAGGGTTTGAAGAACCAGAAGACATAGACGAAATTTCTGAAGAAAAAGAAGTTGAAATTAAAGAGTTGAAAAAGAAAGACAGAAAGGCACTCTTCATAATTTATCAGGCGGTGGACGAAGTTATTTTTGAAAGAATATCTTCGTCAATTTCCTCTAAGGAGGCTTGGGATATGCTCTTCAGAACCTACCGTGGAGAAGACAAGGTAAAAGTTGTGAGGCTCCAAACTCTAAGGTGTGAGTTTGATGGGATCAAGATGAAGGATTCAGAAACAGTCGAGGAATTCTACAACAGGGTCATATTGTTATTGAATCAGTTACGACTAAATGGAGAAGATATCGAAGATCGAAGAGTAGTAGAAAAAATATTAAGGAGTTTGACAAGAAAATTCGAATATATAATGGTTGCAATAGAAGAATCGAAGGATCTGTCTACACTATCACTCGAAAATCTACTTGGCACTCTACAATCTCACGAGTTACGGATGAAACAATTTGATCACACACCATACGAACAAGCTTTTGAGTTACAATCTTCAAATTCACATGACAAGTCCAAGGTTGTTGAAAGACCAGAACACCACGACAATAAAGGAAAAGGTAGAGGGAAACCACTCTCACAGATACAGTGCTATTATTGCCAAAAATACGGTCACACCATCAAGTTCTGTAGGAAAAGAATTGGAGATGAAAAAGGAGCGACTTTTATCCACAAAGAAGAAGGAAATGGAGACGACACGATGTTCATGATGTTTAGTAATCGAGAAGTCCCTTTTGACGATACCTGGTACATAGACAGTGGATGTAGCAATCATATGTCGGGAAATAAAGAATTATTTGTCAATATTGATGACTCTCTCAAAAAGGAAGTAAGAACAGGCGATGATAAAAGGTTAAGCGTGTATGGAACTGGAGATATCATGGTGATCACTAAACTCGGTAAGAAGAAAATTCAGAATGTTTACTACGTACCAGGGCTAAGACACAATCTTCTTAGTGTCGGTCAACTTCTTCAAAGGAACTATGATATTCACTTTAAAAACGGATCATGCCTGATCAAAGACCCAAGTGGAAACACGCTTGGGCGAATCAATATGACCGAAAATAAGATGTTTCCACTGAACTTTAAGGAAGAAACTCTTTTTTCTTTCAAATTGACAACCGAACAAACAGCACTGCTTTGGCATCATCGCTTTGGACACACGAACTTTGGATACCTGAATTATATGTACACACACAGTCTTGTAAAAGGACTACCTAACATTAACAAAATAGAAGACGTGTGCGAAGGATGTTTGCTTGGAAAACAGACAAGGGAATCCTTCCCTCGAGATAATGCATGGAGAGCCACTAAACCTCTCGAACTCATTCATACGGATCTCTGTGGACCAATGAAGACTCTCACGATAGGAGGAAACAGGTATCTCTTAACTTTTATTGACGATTTCAGTCGAAAATTATGGGTATACTTTCTAAAAGAAAAGTCAGAAGTGCTTTCATTTTTTAAGAACTTTAAAACCTTAGTCGAAAAGCAAAGCGAACATCAGATCAAAGCACTTAGATCAGATGGTGGCGGTGAATATAATTCCTTAGATTTTCAAGACTACCTGAAGGAGAATGGGATACATCACCAAATCACCACCAGTTACACCCCTCAACAGAATGGGGTAGCGGAAAGAAAAAACAGATCGATCATAGAAATGGCTAGATGTATGTTGAAGGCCAAAAACTTGGATAACTCATTCTGGGGAGAAGCAGTTGCATGCGCTTGTTATCTAATGAACAGAACAACTACAAAAAGCCTCTCCAATATGACACCACAGCAAGCCTGGAGCGGATACAAACCAAGTGTGGGACATCTTAGAACCTTTGGATGCATTGCTTATTCTCACATCCCAGATCAAAGGAGAAGTAAGTTGGATGAGAAGTCTGAAAAAGCTATCTTTGTTGGTTATAGCGAGAACGCTAAGGCATATAAGCTTTATAATCCCCTTACTCGAAAGACAATAATCAGTAGGGACGTTGTGTTTGATGAAGAAAAGAATTGGGACAACTCACCAAGTCACAATGAAGAAGTTACTCAGATTGGTGATGGGACAACTAGTCAAGAAGATTCAACGATAAACCATGAGAACTCGGTTAGTTCACCTTCTAATAATTCTCCTTTCACTCCACAAAACAGTCAACTTCCTCAAGGATCAGAATCATCGATGTCAACTCCTGAATCTCCGCCCAAACAAGGTTACAAGAGTCTGGCAAGAGTTTATGAGAATGCTAGAAGATTGGAATTTGATGATATTGCAGATTTCGCACTGTTTGCCGATGCCGACCCACTCTTATATGAAGAAGCTTGCCTAAGTAAACAGTGGAGAGATGCAATGGACGAAGAAATAAACTCAATATTGAAAAACAATACATGGGAACTCGTCGATTTACCTAAAGGACACAAAGCCATTGGGGTCAAATGGGTATACAAAACCAAATTGAACGAAGAGGGGGAAGTTGATAGGCTCAAAGCTAGATTAGTCGTGAAAGGCTATAAACAGAAGTATGGGATTGATTATCAAGAAGTTTTTGCACCGGTTATCAGATTGGAAACAATAAGGTTGGTACTTGCACTAGCTGCTCAAAAGAACTGGAAGGTACACCAAATGGACGTCAAGTCCGCCTTCTTGAACGGAACTCTCAAAGAAGATGTATATATCGATCAACCCACTGGATATGTGAAGAAAGGGGAAGAGCATAAGGTTTGTCATTTAAAGAAAGCATTGTACGGCTTAAAACAAGCACCGCGCGCTTGGTATAGTAGGATCGAAGACTACTTCTTGAACCATGGTTTCAGAAAGTGTCCATTTGAACATACACTTTTCATACAAGAAAGAAGAGGCAAAATACTTATGGTTTGTGTCTACGTAGATGACCTTGTCTTCACAGGAAGCTCACATGAAATGATAGAAGATTTCAAGCAGTCCATGAAGAATGAATTTGACATGACTGACATGGGTTTACTCCACTACTTCTTGGGGATCGAAGTTAAACAAGAGAAAGAACGGATTGCAATTTGTCAGAAAAGGTATGCACTAGATCTACTTAACAAATTCAAAATGATTCAAGCTTCTCCTGTAAGCACTCCAATGGAGTTTGGATTAAAATTGGCAAAGCATTCAAATGAAGAAAACGTGGATCCTACAATATATCGAAGTCTTGTAGGCAGTCTTATGTACTTGACTGCCACAAGACCCGATTTGATGTTCTCTGTAAGTATGATTAGCAGATTCATGGAAGCTCCTAAAACGAGTCACTGGGAAGCCGGAAAGAGAATCTTGAAATATGTCAAAGGAACTCAAGATCATGGAATAATCTACTTCAAAAATGACGACTTCAAACTTAAAGGTTACAGCGACAGTGATTTTGGAGGGAATCCTGATGATAGCAAGAGTACAGCAGGCTATGTTTTCAATATGGGAAGTGGAGCTATTTCCTGGCAATCAAAGAAACAAAGTGTCGTTGCATTGTCATCTGCAGAGGCAGAATATATGTCGCTATCTACCGCTGGATGTCAAGCTTTATGGCTAAGGGCTGTTCTAGAAGAACTTCGTGAATACCAAAGTGGTCCAACTACAATCTTCTGTGATAACAAATCAGCCATAGCCCTGTCTAAAAATCCAGTCTTTCACGGCAAAAGTAAGCATATAAGGATAAAGTTCCATTTCATCCGAGAACTTGTTTCAAATGGAGAAGTGGAGATCGAATTCTGTGGTACGAAGGAACAAGTTGCAGATTGCTTCACAAAAGCACTTCAAGTTGGAAACTTTAAGACTATGAAAGAATGCTTGGGAGTTTTCCATGTCTAGCTTAGGAGGGAATGTTAAAGTATAAGCTAAGAATGGAAGTCGTGACTGTTTAATGACAGTTATTGGCGGTTACTCATCTGGCGGTTAGAAGTTAGTTATATGTTAGTTATCATATCTCAAGGGTCACAACGGTTGACTAAGAGTCGCAACCGTTTGTTTAGATGTCTATTTATATATGACAGTTATCCATGTGTAACGAATGTTTTTAGTGTGTGAATATATAATAAAAAGTTTAAGTGTTTAAACAAATTTGTTCACGCTTCCTGCCAACATATTGGACCATT
>JAKNSD010000032.1:85000-151454 GCA_023525715.1 Cichorium intybus
AAAACTTAGTTTTTAACCACCAATCCTAGCTAGGTAAGCTCATGGTGACAATCTAACTCCCAAAAATGAAGATTAACAACTTGAAACCTTTTTTATAACCATATCAAGACTAGGCTTGGGTTTTTCTCTGGATTTCAGAGACTTAAAGGAGAGGAACTCATCCTTAGCCTCTGAATCCAACCCTCATCCAAGATATGGAGCCATCATTGTCTTTAAAGGCTTGGAAATAGATTAATAACACCAAAAACAACAAGAACTAGCAGAGACAAGCTCCAAGAACACTTACAAGGGTCCAAGAACAGCAACACTAAACTCCTTCTGAGCACCACCTTCTCTAGAGCACCTTGGTCACCTTCTTCTTCTTACAAAACCTTCACAAATTCACAAATGGAGCTCAAAACACCATGGAAGTGCTAGAGAGAGTTTAGGGATGTTCTCTGGTGGTCTAAGGGTGAATGAGACGAAGTGTGAGGTGTAATAAGGCTCAAAACCCGTCCACATCACAAAAGATGCGATTTTTCCCGCTCAGGCAAGATAGAGCCGCTATCTCCATAGATAGCGCCGCTATCTCCATAGATAGCGCCGCTATCTCTGATTTTTTGCAAGGTCAACGACTGCTCGCGACTGATACGGGATTTGGTCGAGATAGCGCCGTTATCTCTAAAGATAGCGCCGCTATCTTTAATTTTCACCATTTTCTCTATTTTGTCTTTATTTAAAACATTTAATAGTTAAATTCTTTGATACCTGGTTCCGGGATTTACATTTATTTTGAACATGAAGGATCACTTGACAAAGTTTAATGACAAATCTGGTGAAGGGATTTTTCATGGTTATTCACAAAATTCAAAGGCTTACAGGGTTATGAACAAGAGGACTCGTAAAATTGAAGAAACCTTCAACCTCTCGTTTGATGACTACTATATCAAGAAATCCTTGCATCCCTTCCCAATGTCATCCATCTTTCCGAAGCCTATAGTTGATGGACTGCCAATAGTGACATTTGATGAAGACTTCAAGCTTCTTTTTGATCCACCTGTGAGAGCTGTGGACTCCGAAGCCAAAGCACCAGACAACAATGTTTCTGAATTGTCCAAGCTCACAGACGGTCCTCAAGACTCAACACCAAGTAGTGTTTAAAGACCCTCTTCAGTTGAGGAGGAGCCATCAAATGGATCTGAAAGAGAATCTGGTTTCGAGGGGGAGCATAACAACACAAGTCTCAACAACCCTTCACATGAAATTTTCATATATCATCTCCCTATATCCTTCTGTCTAGGGGAGCCAGAAGTCACAACATCAAACTCTTCGGATCAAAGGAGAACAAACTCTCAACCAGTTGATGTAAACGGAGAGCCTGAAGCATCAACTCCACGCACTTCGGAAAATTTGAGGACTAACTCTCCAACATCTGCTGTCGAGGGGGAGCACACTCTTAACTCTCTTCACATTTGCACACACCACAAACAAATGTCACAAATTCAAACAATCACTTAATAACAGATGATTTTCCATCCTCTTCAGGGTATCCTTCAGATATTGAGGAAATCAATGCTGAAGGACCACCTGAATTTGATCCAAATTTTCCACCTTTGGAAAAGTGGACGAGAAATCATCCTCCATCACTTGTCATTGGTAATGTTCAAGATAAAGTCTTGACTCGTGCACAACTACACCAAAAACAACTTGATTTAAACAAAACTTTGGAGTTGTGCATGTTTAATGTCTTTATCTCAAAGATTGAACCTAAGAACATTAAAGATGCATTTGATCACCCATATTGGATTGAGGCAATGCAATTGGAATTAGAAGAATATGAAAGAAACAAAGTTGGGAGACTAATTCCAAAACCTGCAAATGCTTCAATCGTTGGTCTCAAATGGGTATATAGAAATAAACTTGACACCAAAGGCAATGTGGTTAGAAACAAAGCAAGGTTGGTTGTCAAAGGTTATTGTCAACAGGAGGGGATTGACTACGAAGAGACATTTTCTCCTGTTGCCAGACTCGAATCAGTTTGGATCTTTTTAGCTTATGCTGCACACAAAAATTTTGATGTCTATCAAATGGATGTCAAATGTGCATTTTTAAATGGTGATATTGAGGAAATTGTATTTGTTGAACAACCACCTGGCTTTGTAGACAAAGATAACCCTAACCATTGCTATGTGTTAGATAAAGTTGTCTATGGTTTAGAACAAGCACCTAGGGCTTGGTATGAGACCTTGAGAAATTTCTTAAAAGAGTCAAACTTCAAACAAGGTTCAGTCAATCCAACACTTTTTAGAAAGAAAGTGGGTCCTCACTTGATGTTAGTCCAAATTTATGTGGATGACATTATCTTCGGATCAACTGATCCAAACCTCACAAAAGATTTTGAGAAATTAATGAAAAGCAAATTTCAAATGAGTATGATGGGAAAGATTAACTTCTTTCTTGGATTACAAATAAAACAATCTAAAGAAGGGATTTTCATCAATCCAAAAAAATATACAAAAAGTCTACTCGAACGCTTCGGAATGACTAACTGCTCCAAAGCAAAGGTTCCATTACCTGTAGGTACAAGGTTGAATTCATCATTGGACAAACCAAAGACTGACCTCCAAACCTACCGAAGTATGATAGAATCATTGCTTTACCACACAGCCAGTCGACCAGACATAATGTTCGCAGTGTGCAACTGTGCATGTTATCAAGCAGACCCACGCGAACCTCATCTGGCTGCGGTTAAAACAATTTTCGTTATCTTCACAACACACCTGCATATGGTTTATGGTATCCAGCAAACTCAGGATTCTACATACAAGCTTACTCAGATTCAGACTTGGGTGGATGCTCCATTGATCGCAAAAGCACTTCGGGGGGTTGCCAATTTCTTGATGGAAAGCTTACCAGCTGGCAATCCAAGAAGCAAACATGTGTATCAATATCCACAGCTGAAGTAGAGTATGTAGCAGCTGCAGCTTGCACTTCGCAGATCATCTGGATTCAAATCCAATTAAAAGACTATGTCATCAACATGAGAAAGATACCATTGTTCTGTGACTCACAAAGTTCTATTCGAATATGTCACAATCCTATTCAACATTCCAAGACGAAGCATATAGCTCTTTGCTATCACTTCATCAAAAGTCATGTTGAGGAGGGGAATATAGAAGTGCACTTTGTTCACACAACCGAACAACTGGCAGACGTCTTTACAAAACCTTGAATAAAGAAGCATTCACACGAATTGTTCGAGGACTTAGCATGATCGATGGATCCACTCTAACATAAAACTCAGGTTTTCTCTTTCTTATCTTACTCTTTTTTTAATTGCAAAATAAGAAATTATGCTCTCCCCAGCACTCCGAAGCCCTCAAACGCTTCGGAGCCGATCGGAACAGACATTTCAGTCAATAAAATTTCACAAATGTTGAAAATCATTGAAACAACAATTGTCTTTGTATCTCAAGGATAAATATTCTCACAATAAAGAGTTAGTTCCATGGAAAAACCAAAAACAAGAAAAACAAATATCATTTGCAAAACCTTAAAAGTTCAATTCTCAAATTTCGTGCATAAATGACTATGTTTGACCTTCTTTCATGAATTAATTAATTAAAGGACAAAACTTTGATTTTAGATTCTGATAATCATGCCTTATTGCACTAAAAGGTATTTGGGAATCGAATTGAAATATTGGTAAGAAAAAAGACTTCGGAGTCAGGTTAAGGCTGTTTTACAATATGAAGTTTTGTGTGATTTATATATCCTTAACATTGTGTTTATCTCTAAGCTCCTTGTTGAACTTGACTCGCTTCATTATCAAATTAATAAAGTGTTCACATAACACTCAGGATAAATCACATGTTTCGAAGCTTTCTTCAAGAGTGATATCGACATTAACTGTTAAGTAAATTTAAAACCTTCTTCACTCTTATTTCAACATTGAACTACATGAAGTTTTTCAAATACAAAGGATTGCACAAACAATTCAAAAGCGCCACAAAATAAAATCACATGGTGAAATTTTCAACTCTTCGGATATGAAACTCAAAAATAGAAAAACATGTTTCTACAATAAGTATTGCAAAAGTCAAGAGAAAACAACAAAATCAAAATGTCAAAAGAATCAAAGACAACAAAACAAGTGAAAAGATAATCAATAGAGTGCATAAATAAAGATAAATCAGCACTCAAAGGCTTATTCCTCTGTCTTAAATGACAATGCAAGAAACTCCTACAACATAGTCAAGTACCATGTAGAGTATATGAACATCTTAAGTAATCTATCTTAAATGATAATGTTGGGGTGGTGTACGAAGCTCAAAGGCTTGTCATCAGAGAAAAGTATCCAAACAGATCAACTGATGAAATGGGATAATTTTTTCAAAAACTTCTTCTAAGTCAATCCAAATCATCAATTTATCTTCTGATGCTCAACTTCTTATCAATTTCATCTTATGAAATTCCTAGATCTGTTGAGATTCATTGAACTTTTCAATGGCATGTTTAATCTCGGATGTGCTCCACTGTTTGTGACTGGGATGCCGAGGATCACAAACTGGATGTGAATAACCATGCAAATTAGCTTGGTACTCTCAATGTCATTTGTCATCTCTAATTGATGTGCCGGTTAACCACACGCGCTCCATCAACAATGATAACTCATGAGAAACCCATTACCACTCTTTATGAACCCCTATTAGTGTGCCGGTAAACCACACACGCTCCACTAATGTTTTATAAAGTGTAATGTGCAATTTCATGGGTTAGCATCTATTCACATTTTTCCTAAAGTAACTAGATTTGGGATTTTTGTTAAGATGTTCTAGTACTTTCATTAATAACATTATACTTTTAATGAGATTAAGTTGGTCCTATCAAACCCGTTCGGCTAACGACCCTCCACTGATCAGGCGAGCGGTGGGTGAGAGTGGACACCCATTAGACTGCCATTTTATAGGCAGTCTCCTTATACCCACTTTATAGATCAGCTTCGTGAATGAGGCCTACTATTGATTTGACTAACCATTAAATCTTATACATATAATATTAACATTTAATTATAATATATATAAGATGAATTTTAAACCCTTTAAAATGTTATTGGTTTATCTTTTAATTTATTGGAATTTAAACTATTAAATTTTAAACTAAATTAAACCTATAAAAGGATTTAATTATCTTTTAATTAACCAATTATGTAAATTAATTAAATTTTATATTTTAAACCTTTTAAAATATTTTTAGGATTTATCCTTTAATTTTTCGCCAATTTAAAACAATTAAATTTAAATTAAATTAAATCCTTGAATTATCTTTAATTACCAATTAATTAAATTAATTCAAATGTAGATAGGTTTTATCAAATTAATCAAATTAATTAAAACCTATCTTAAACCCTCTAATTTTCGATTTCAAATAATGGGTTTAAGGTTATCCATTTAATTAATCAAATTAAAGTTACCAAAAATAGAATACCTTCTAAAACCCTAGCATATTTTTTGAAAATCAAAAGGGGGAGGGGCTAGGGTTTTCAAAACCCTAACCCTAAATCGATTTCAGTCCCATTAGGGTTTAGAAGCTATAAACCCTAATTTTTAGGAAAACAATTACAGCAGTTCAACAAGAAAACAACCAAAAAGCTCTGATACCACTAAAGGGTTTTATGCAAATCAATGAACTAAAAATCCTAAGTTCACATGCAACCTATAAGGATCTATGTTTTCTTCTAATTGAACATATAACAAATTCCTAAAGGCCAGAAGAAATAAACTAAAAGAACCAAATCAGAAAAACTAACCTTTTAGGATTTCTTGGAAGCTGAGCAGCACAATTGTCCTGCCTCAAATGAAGTCACACCCAAGAGCTAGAGGGGAGAAAGAAATTTCTATAGAGAATAGGTATCAAAATCGCAGGTTATGAGGTTATGGGGCTCCCTATTTATAGCCTCCATCAGATGACCAGATAAACCTTAAGAGATAAGCCTTTTTGAATTCAAATTAAGATAAACCTTTATCTTAATAATTCAAACTATAATTATCTCTTTTATATATATATATATATATATATATATATATATATATATATATATATATATATATATATATATATATATATATATATATATATATATATATATATATATATATATATATATATATATATATATATATATATATATATATATATATATATATATATATATATATATAGACTAAATATCAAATGGGAACCAATATTTTCCTAGGAACCGTAGGAACTTTTTTACTGAAAATTTTTTTTCAAAAAAAATGACATAATACACCTAATCGCTTATATTTAAGACCTTTTTTAAAAAAAATTGAAAAAATAATATATATACACGAAATGTGCACATATGCACGAAACGTGATCATATACACATGTGCGAAAAAATGCATATATGCACATTTCGTGTATACATATTATTTTTCAAATTTTTTTTGACAAAAAGTCTTAAATATAAGCGACTAGATGTATTATGTCATTTTTTTTGAAAAAATAATTTTAGTCAAAAAGTTCCTACGGTTCCTAGGAAAATATTGGTTCTTCCTTGAAACGGACTCTATATATATATATATATATATATATATATATATATATATATATATATATATATATATATATATATATATATATATATATATATATATATATATATATATATATATATATATATATATATATATATATATATATATATATATATATATATATATATATATATATATATATAAATCGAAATTTATATATTTCCATATATATATATTTCGTTGGCCACTTCACTCACTCAAACTGTCACTTACTCAACTATTGAATAATTACAGTTTTAGTCCCTGCACCTTTAATTAATTAATTTAATGACCAAATTAATTCCAATTAATTATAGATTAATTCCTAATTAATTAATGTAGTTTCTAATTAATATATTATCACTTTAATATATTAATAAACTATTTATTTAAATTCTATTGATTTATTAATCATATAATAAATCAATCTTTCTCTCTCTGAACTTTCTATCAAACCTCCTGCTATGAGGGCAACCCAAATGGACTATGCCACTATTAATTAGATAAATACTAATTATTAGTCATGGCTTAGACACCTAGTCCAACAATTTTTCCCATCGAAGTCATTTCAAATTTTGTTTCCATTAATTTTCGGAATTCAGCTATTAGGCTTGGATGAGTAGATCCGAAAATAATGTCATCAACGTAAATCTGAACAATCATAAGATGGTTACCTTCTTTCTTGTGAAAGAAAGTTGGATTAACTGAACCATGTTTGAATTTAGACTGCTTGAGAAAGCAAGTCAGCGTTTCGTTCCATGCATTGGGAGCTTGTTTTAGACCATATTCAGCTTTATCTAGAACAAAACAGTGATTCGGAAACTTTTCATTGACAAAACCAGGAGGTTGCACGACATACACCGTTTCTTCTAATTCTTCGTTCAGAAATGCACACTTCACATCCATCTGATAAACATCGAAATTTTTGTGAGCTATATAGGCAAGAAAGATCCGAACGGATTCCAATCTTGCAACGGGTGCAAATGTTTCTTCATAGTTGATTCCTTCCTCTTGGCAATATCCTTTCACTACTAGACGTGCCTTGTTGCGAATCACGTTGCCTTTTTTATCCAGTTTGTTACGAAAGACACACTTCATTCCAAGAACGGATGCTTTTTCAGGAGTAGGAACTAATCTCCATACTTTGTTACGCTCAAACTCATTAAGTTCATCTTGCATCGCTTGGACCCAATCAGCATGATCAAGAGCAATCTTAAACGTTTTCAGTTCAATTTTAGAAATAAATGAATTAAACATGCAAAATTCCACTTTCGAAACTAATGCAGTTTGCTTCACTTTTTGTTGTGCTCGTGTCAGAACTCCCGCTGAAGATTCTCCGATCACTTAAGATTGAGGATGATCTCAAGTCCATTTCACCATCGGTGGATAGTTCTGATCATATTCTGGATTGATTTCTGCAAAGACTTCCTTGAATTCTAACTGAACCTCAGATTGAGTATCGTCATCATTATTTTCATTCTCCCCCCTGGAAGTTTGCATGAGACCCTTCATTTTGAATCGGACTCTCCCCCTCGAATGTTGCATTATTCTCCCCCTCAACATGAGTATCAGACAAGTCGTCTTGAGTGTGGGAGCTTTCAGTTTCTGGTTCATTTGGAGTTGGAAGCTAAGTCGGGGTTGGTTCTTCGGAGGTTCATATGGCATAGTGAACTGCATCGTCAACAATCTTGAGTAACTCATCCTCTTGATTGTCTTTTGCATTAGCTTTAGAGGTTTTTGCAGTTTCGGCCTCGTAAAAAAGATTCATGAATTCCTCATATAAGTTCATGAGAGGAATTGTTGTTTGATTTGACATTGGAAAGATCTCGACTGACTGACTCTCCTTATTCTGAGTTTTCGTCATGTATTTGCCATCGAAGGTGACATAGTACATTTCTTCTATCTTGTGAGACCTTTTGTTGAGGACCCTACAAGCCTTCGAAGTTAAGGAATACCCCAAAAAGATTCCTTCGTCTCCTTTATCATCCCACTTAATTCTTTTCTCCTTTGAGTTGAATATGAAGTACCTGGCACCGAAGACGTGAAAGAATTTCACGTTTGGCTTTCGATTATTAAGAATCTCATAGGGAGTTATTAAGAATCTCTTGTTGATGGATGTTCTATTCTGAGTGAAACAAGCGGTGGAGATGGCGTCTGCACAAAGGTACAGCGGTAATCTTGCGAATGAGAGCATTGTGCGAGCTGCTTCGCAAAGGGAACGATTTATTCTTTCCACCACCCCATTTTGTTATGGAGTGTAAAGAGCAGAGAAATTATGAGATATCCCTTTGTTAACTAGAAATTCTTCAAACGCTTGGTTCTTAAATTCCGTCCCGTTGTGACTTCGTATCTTCTGAACAGGCTTTTGTAGCAGCAGCTCAATCTGCTTGATGAAGTTGATCATGTTCTGTGTTGCTTCGGGCTTCTTTTTAAGAAAGAAAACCCACGTGAAACGAGAAAAATCATCAACAACCACCAAGATGTATTTGTTGTGAGCAACACTTTCGTTTGCTGAAGGACCGCAAAGATCGATATGTAAAAGTTCAAGGGGTTCGATGATCTTTATGTTGATGATTGTGGAGTGACTCTTCCTGCTTTGTTTTCCGAGTTCGCATGCAGCACACAGGTGATCTTTATCATACTTCAGAAGCGGAAATCCCCGAACCAAATCGCCAAGTACGAGTTTGTTGATATCTTTGAAGTTTAAGTGTGAAAGACGTCTGTGCCTGAGCCAGCTATCATCGTTCGCAACTTTTGTGAGTAGGCATATTGAAGGCTTCCCTCGGATTGGTTTCATGTTCAGAGGGAACATTTCTCCTTCTCTTTTTGACTTCAGAACTATGGTCTTCGTCTTCTTTTCAATGATTTCTGAATCGTCTTCATCAAAGGACACTTTTAATCCAGAGCCCACCACCAGTTGTGAAACACTGATGAGATTGTGTTGTAAGCCTTCTACGTATGCTACCTTTTGGATTGAGAATTCTGTTGGATTAGGTGTCTAAGCCATGACTTTACAACTATATTTATCTTGTTAATTGAAGCAAAGTCCATTTAGGTTGCCCTCATAGCTAGAGGTCAGGATAGAGTTCGGTAGAGTAAAAGGTTGATTTATTAATTGTGTAATAAATCAATAGAATTAATTAAATGGTTTATTAATATATTTAAGTGTTAATATATATTAATTAGAAACTATAATAATTAATTGAGATTTAATCTAGAATTAATTGGATTTAATTTAGTGATTAAATTAATTAATTAAAAGTGTGAGGACTAGTTTGTATTTATTCAATAGTTGAATAACTGGCAAAGAGAAGTCCAGGGGCCAAAAGTGGCACCACCCTTGGAGGCTTCTCTAGGGTTGGCGAAAACCCTAATTAGGGTTTAGGGATCTGGTCCAAGTGGTCAACAGGCTTGCCCACTTGGAGGCTCCTTAGGGTTTCAGGTGTAACCCTAGGAGGCTATAAAAGGAACCCTCTGGCTCCCCATTATTCACGCCAACTTCAACCAAGATTACTCTGCTGGACGGTCTTCTCCATTGCTGTGGGTATGACTTGCATCTGAGGCAGGATACTTTTGCTGCTAGCTTCAAGAACAAGATTCAAAGGTTGGTTCTTCTGATTTAAACTTTAGAAATCATTGTTGGCCTTTAGGTTTTAGTTTATTATCTTCATAGAAGAAAACATAGATCTTTATAGGGTGCATGTAAACCATAAGCAATTTTTGTGTTCATTGTTTCCTAGAAAACCCTACAGTGGTATCAGAGCTCAGGCTGTTTTCTTATGAATTGATATAAACTGCTTGAATGGTTTTTGCCTTGAGGTTTTGTGCGAAAATCACCTCATGGGAGAGGACAATTTCGTGGCTTAGGCTAGGGTTTCCTAACCCTAGCCGCCACCCCTTTATTCCACACTGATTTGCTTGATTTACTTGCCTTTTATAAGTAGGTTGTTATTTTGGTAATTGATTGGATTAATTAAATAACTAGAACTCTTATTTTTGGCATGTAATTTTTGAAATTGTGGGGCCTTAAATAGATAAAATTAATTTGATTAATTTATAATATCTATTTTAGATTTAATTAGTTTAATTAATTGTTAATTAAACGATCAATTAAATCAACTTAAAGAATTAATTAAATTTTCGAAAAATAGAAATAAATTTGCGAAAATTCTTTGAAAATTAATTCTAAAATATTTTAATAAGATTAAAATATATCTTTTATATTTATGATTAAAAGTTAATTATTTATATATAAGAAAATTGGTTAGTCTTACCGCAAGTAGGCCTCATTCACAAAACTGTCCTATAAAGAGGGTATAAGGCGACTGACTATAAAATGTTAGTCTAATGGGTATCCACTCTTACCCACCGCTCTCCTGGTCAGTCGAGTGTCGTTAGCCGAACTAGTTTGATAGAACCGCTAAGCCTCTTAAAAGTATAATGCTATAATTGAAAGTACTAGAACCTTGAACAAAACCCAATCTAGTTACTTTAGGTTAAAAAATGTGAATTGGTGTTAATCCATGGAATTGCACATTGCACTTTGTGGAATGTTGGTGGAGCGTGTGTGGTTTACCGGCACGCCAACTGGGGTCCACAAAGACTTGCAATGGGTTTATCGATTTTGTCATTATTAACGGAGCGTGTGTGGTTAACCGGCACGTTAATTAGAGACGACAATTGACTTCGAGAGTACCAAGCTAATTTGCATGGTTATTCACACCCGGTTTGTGATCCTCGGCATCCCAGTCACAAACAGTGGGGCACATCCGAGACTAAACATGCCATTGAACAGTTCAATGTGTCTCAACAAATCTAGGAATTTCATAAGATGAAATTGATAAGTGTATTATCTACCTTAATGACCATTATGTTGTGATTACGGCATCCCTCTTCACACCATAGTTGGGGCATTTTGGGTCCTAGCCTTAATAAATAATATATTGGGTAATTATTTAAAAGGATTAATTAAACTAATAAATTCTGTGTATTGTAGATGTCTGAATCAAGTGTCTATTCTCCTCCCTCTCCTCCTTCACCCATTTCTGAGAGCATCAGAAAGCACCTGCTAAATATGGAAAGGCTGACTGGCCTTAACTATATGGTATGGCTTCATAAATAGAGAATAGTTCTCTGTTTTGCTGGCAAGCCATATCTGACTGAGTGTCCGCTACCCAAAACATGACATCACACAGTAGCCTGTGATGAGCATGACTCCTTGATTGCCAAGTCAAGGAAAGTTCGTTGCCTAATACTATTGATCATTGACCCCGAGTTCCGCACGAATTTAGAATTCCTGGGGTCAAATAAGCTAGTTGTGGAAAGGTTCCATGAACTGGTTGAGAAAGGACGAGCTAAGATCTTCAAAGAGTCTGAAGTGTGCAGGAAGGAGCACCAGTTCACATGTTCTCAAGACTGAGAGACACACAGGTGAACTGTATAAATTTGGTTCCCTTTTGATTGGGAGTTAAAGCATTAGCTCGACTCGCTGATCCGTTCATCCTGATGTACATGAAGGGAAACCAGATAAGACAATCGTGGATATGCATTCAATGTTGACTCTGTATGAGTCGTTCATAGAGAAACATAGTTCCATTGGTTCAGCTACTTCGGGATTGAGTCCAGTAATAGGACACATCAAGAAATGATCCAGATCGTCTGGACTGGTCCTCTATGTTTCAAAATGGGAATCCACAGGGTGGAACACAGTCACGGAAAGATTGGAAAATGCTCCGAGGCCGAACAGTTTGGCAACTCAGGAATATCTTAAAACTCAGAACACCTGATCCTTAGTTCCTTGATACAGGAAGTGTTTCTCACATTTGCTCTGTATGCATGGACTCTGTAGGATGTGGGATGTTGTTGCATAAGAGCATATTCAGATTGGATCTGAAGCTCATGCAGTTTTAGAGTTTAGTTAGATGTTGAAATCATGTTATTAGCTTATCAGATGCGTATGACATTGTCTATCATATAATACATTGTTCAAGGATTTTGTTTTAATAAAATTGTCAACTTTCTTTTAACACATGTTGATTGAAATATCCTTGAAATGTTATATGATTGTGTTGAATGCATGATTAGTAGTAACTTGAATATTGATACATCCAAAGTGTTTGAATTTAGGAATTGTGTCCCTTATGATTGTTAAGATAAATGTTGTAAGAATCAACTCAACCAAAGGTCCAGTTGCACAGGACTTTGGAATCATTTGATTTAGAGTCACATGATGAATTGAGTTCTTAATGTGTAAAGAAATGAATCAACCAAAGATCCAGTTGGACAGGACTTTGGAATCATTTGACTTAGAGTCAGATGATGATTAAGTTCTTTATAAAGCACATGTGGCAAGAAATGAATCACCCAAAGATCCAGAGGACAGGATTTTTGAATCAGTTGACTTAGTGTCAACTGAAGATTGCAAGTCTTGAACAGAATTGACAAAGTCATAAGTTTACATAGAGATGTAAAAGACATTGAAATTAGGAGCAACGGACATATCAGTTTATGTGTATTGCTTGAATCCTAAAATAGAACACAATTGTTTGTACTTCACAATATTTGTCATTCGGTATGGCGAATATGACTTCGCTTATCAGAATAAGCGATTGGATTGAATCCTTGAACAGTTCAAGGACTTCAAAGGAAGTACAAGATCCATAGAACTTGAGTGACAACATAAACTGGGAAAATGTTTCACAGTTTATTCTCTTCCAAGAACATTAATAGTTATAATGTGTCTTAGGGAAGATGATGGAACGTTGGTCGAAAGAGTTCGATCCTCAATGTATGAGATACATTGCCAATTAGTTTCCGATACATTGAATACTAAACCAGTCAGACCATATTCCAACCACATCTTCGACTAAGTAGGTTTGCAGACACTGTCTAAAATGTAAAGCTGGGATTGTCCCACTTGTACATTAAAGGTCCAGGGTCTTGTAGTGTTCGTCCGAACCTCACGACTGGCCTGAACCTAATAAGAAATGTCATTTCACTGACTATCCCGCTATACCTGGAAAAGAAAGAGCTCTTTTAGAAAGAACTCATATTCTAAGGAGACAGTGGGAGTTGGGACAATCCTGAATGAGTTCAGGATCAGCCAAGTGAAATAACCTTTAGTCATTGCTAGGCTTAGAGCAGAAATCAGATTTCTGTTTTAATACTGACATAACCTTCTCTTGACCAGTAGTACTGATCACCGTCATAAGTAGTTATGATCGGGGTGACATACCGAATGGTGGTAAAACACTATAGTTGGTACGGATTTTCGATCCAACTACTTGGAAGCATTGGTGAGCCCGGTTGCTGCCAATTAAGAGAACTTTAGGACGAGATACAGTCCATGTGACAGCTTGATTGATTTTACAACTGGTCTTAGAACCAGTGTGAGTAATCATCAAAAGAAACCAACATGGACAGAAACGTACCTTCAGAACATCTGGTTGAGTGAGACGATACTCAGAGTCATGTAATTGACTTCGAGAGAAGCGCTCTCAATAGAAGATGAAATCCGAACAGATACTGCATAATGTAAGTCGTTAGTGGAGCGTGTGTAGATCACCAGCACACTAATGAGGACTCATAAAGAATATGGCAGTATAACGGTACATGGGCCCGGGATTTCCCTGCGGGCATCTCCAAGAAAGGATATTCAGATTCTCGAAATATGCCAAAGGATTGGATTTTGAGAATGAGATGAAAGATATCCATTAAGATGTCAGAAAGGTTTGGATTCTCAAAATATACCAAAAACTCTGGATTTTGTGAATAGTCCATAACCGTGTCAAAGCCAGTAGGAGTATTGCTGTTATCTATCTCAATATGTGTGTTACATAATGTTTCTAGGAAACGTCTCTTTTCATTACAAAGTGTAATGACTTGGTGTTAAGAGATGGATCGCTATGAAAGACTTAATAAAGATACGGCATGCTCGGGTGGTTATAAACGTCTATGAGATAGATCGAAACTCTGCCAAGATGATCTTGATGGGACTCAAGATGCACAGCTCAGGAAAAGAGTTTCCTGTCATTGCAAAGTGTAATACAAAGAAGGTGCAGCATACTCACATAATCCATAGACATCTATCAGATAGATGTTTTCATCAGTATAGACCTGGCCATAAGTTTCTTGGATCGATCAGAAGTGTCATGAACATGTCTTGATGACTTAATGCTTAGAGCATACTGAGTCAGATTCAGGATATGACCTGGCTGGGAATACTTAATGGATTTTGTACATACATGAGAAATCATTGGAAAATGATTAGGGGTGAATGTTGATAACAATTTGAAAAGAGTTTTTCAAATTAGGACTTAATGGTTAAAGAATTTCGTTGACATTCCGATGGAGCGCGTGTGGCTCACCGGCACATCGTAACACCTCGAAATAGTCTTAGGGTGCAGTCGTGTGAACTAAAGATCCCAGGAACCATGGAAAGTCACAGTACATAGAATGGAGTTGTTAGTGAGAATGACGGTATGACCAAAATTGAAATATCATCGGATAAAGTGTATAAATGTATAACATTTGAATACATAGAAAGAGTGAAAGGTCAGGTAGACATAGATACATAACACGAATTAAATAGTTTAAAAGGAATTTAGAAACCGATAATAGTTTATGTAAAATTCGACTTGGTGATTACCTCGTGGAGACTTGGTAATTAGACAATAGTAGCCACCAGTCAGATTTTAAGTTTCAATTTTGCATGTTTCACTTCCCGAATAATTTGATTATTCAAAAGTCCACAGTCACTCATACTTTTCGGGAGTAAGTATGAACAAAGACTGTCGTGAATTGGTTTGTAGATTGTCTAAGGAGTTAGACGTTGCAGTAAGACTGCTACAATGTTCATGAGTACTTAGAAATAGAGATTTGAGTATTGGATAAACCCGCGCTCAATAGATTGCTTCATGTATTACATCACGAGCAATGTTGAGACGATAATATCGTATGATCTTGAAGCAGAGACATATGAGTTGAAATTTACGAGTCGGTTGTGCATTGATAATACGAAACGCATCGGTAACTCGATGTTATAAAACACATTGTTGTGTACGATTTGATAAGTAAAAGACACAACCATATGAGTCAAAGCTTATTCGTTCCTTGACCCTGATGGGAAACAGATATCTGTAGGCCGCTCGATGATTTTGAAGTTGACTAAAGTGCTGGCCAGCCGGGACTAAATTGATGTGTTCAATTAGAAGTCTTAAAGTCATAAGCAGAATCAGAAATCGGGAAACAGAGTATCGGACAGAGATTGATCTCAATCCATGTCTCGTGTCTGAAAATATCTTGTTGGACGAAGGATCATATGATCACTTATCTTTGGACGGAACTGACTAGGTCAGAGTTCGGCAGCAGTTTCTAGGAAGCTGCAGGTTGTTTATTAATCAGAAGATAAATTAAAGTCATAGACTTATCCAAGTGGGAGACTGTTGGATTAGGTGTCTAAGCCAGGACTTTACAACTATATTTATCTTGTTAATTGAAGCAAAGTCCATTTGGGTTGCCCTCATAGCTGGAGGTCAGGATAGAGTTCGGTAGAGTAAAAGGTTGATTTATTAATTGTGTAATAAATCAATAGAATTAATTAAATGGTTTATTAATATATTTAAGTGTTAATATATATTAATTAGAAACTATAATAATTAATTGAGATTTAATCTAGAATTAATTGGATTTAATTTAGTGATTAAATTAATTAATTAAAAGTGTGAGGACTAGTTTGTATTTATTCAATAGTTGAATAACTGGCAAAGAGAAGTCCAGGGGCCAAAAGTGGCGCCACCCTTGGAGGCTTCTCTAGGGTTGGCGAAAACCCTAATTAGGGTTTAGGGATCTGGTCCAAGTGGTCAACAGGCTTGCCCACTTGGAGGCTCCTTAGGGTTTCAGGTGTAACCCTAGGAGGCTATAAAAGGAACCCTCTGGCTCCCCATTATTCACGCCAACTTCAACCAAGATTACTCTGCTGGACTGTCTTCTCCATTGCTGTGGGTATGACTTGCATCTGAGGCAGGATACTTTTGCTGCTAGCTTCAAGAACAAGATTCAAAGGTTGGTTCTTCTGATTTAAACTTTAGAAATCATTGTTGGCCTTTAGGTTTTAGTTTATTATCTTCATAGAAGAAAACATAGATCTTTATAGGGTGCATGTGAACCATAAGCAATTTTTGTGTTCATTGTTTGCTAGAAAACCCTTCAAATTCTCCATTAGTGATCATTCTGTAGCCTTTGATTTCTCCCGTCTCATTGTTGCCATATCGAACTCTTCCTCCATTCTTCAACGATCGATATTCTCTTAAATCTTCCTTCCTACCAGTGATTTTGGCTTACAAGGTGATTTTGGCTTACAAGGTGATTTCAGATTATGCAACTTTTGGAAAATTTGTTTTGGTTTAGAAGACTGTTTTGATTTTGGAGTCGGAGGGGTACCAACTTTTTTATTAGAATTCATATCAGAATTGACAAAACTATTAGTTTCATTTTTGTTTTGACAAAATCTCTTTCGCTCATGAAGGATCTTTTTATATCTAGCATTCATTTTCCTTCTTCGAGCAATAAGCTCTTCAAGAGACTTATGAATGTTAGGTATAGGTTTTGAAAACGTAGCTGGTATTTTATTATGATCCGAGGAGCGATCATTCGGAATGTGTTTTGTGCCACTTGTTCCTGGCTGAGAAAAAGAATCTGCATAATTCAATGGTTCTGAGATGTATTTTCCTTTGGATTTCCATGAGGTCATTTCTGAAAGACCCTTTCTTTCATCTGCATTGTCAATTGGTTCGGACCAAAACAATGCCTCACATCCATCGGCATTATCATTGTTTACGAGGACACTGAGTTCTGATGTGTCTTTTATCTCCAGTCTAGTTTTTACGAAAACTTGATTTGGAACAGTTTTCGCTTTTGGAAAAACTGTTTCTTGTTCATTTAAAACATGAGAACCTTTACTTTCCACAATGCGAACGAATTCGACTGTGTTTTCAAAGATAAGAGTTTTCTCAGGTTCATTGTTTTCGTTTACAAAACCGAGCAATCAATCTCATCCTCTATTGAAATCTCATTCATTTCGCTTTCGTCAAACTCAGAAACATTCTCCGTATCAAGAGAATCTTCAGAATTCAATTTCTTGCATAATGAATGATATTTCTGAATAAAGGCTGATTTGATTTCGTTCTTATCATTTTATGTTAAAAATTCTTTTAACATGCTTTTATGTTCTTTGGACTGAATATAACTTTCTATTTTCTCAAGTCCAATGAGATATGACACACTTCATCATATGAAACAATGGTCTCACACTTATAACGATCAGTGTCGATTTCATCTTCTTTCAACCCAAGAAAGGGCAAAATCATTTTGTGCAAACCTCTGTCTATATCACAATCAAGATGCCGGTCGGAGTTAGTTGTGCTCCTATTATCGTGTATGTTCTGTCAGGCAACGTCGTCCGTGGTCGGTCCGGTGATGTCTTCGTATGAAGCGTTGGATTGTTTGGAATTGTCTGAAGTTTCGAATGGATTCGTGGCAATGTTGTGGTGTCGTCGGGAGGTTGTTGGTCTTGTTTCTATTCTTGGATACAGGTCTTCTTTAAGAGGTAAATTTCAGGTGAAAGTTGGTTTAGACGTTGGATTTCCGTTTGGTTGATCGGGTAAGAGCGTGGGTGATCATCGACGAGTTCTTCAGAGCAGTAGTGTTCAGGTCGTGTTATGTATTCAAGTTCGAGACGAGTAGTGGCTGTGGCT
Source organism: Cichorium intybus (assembly GCA_023525715.1). Lineage (NCBI taxonomy): Eukaryota > Viridiplantae > Streptophyta > Magnoliopsida > Asterales > Asteraceae > Cichorium > Cichorium intybus. Next base: position 103,332 of record JAKNSD010000032.1, read on the forward strand.
CATACAGTAGGATACTCGGGGAGGTATGAGCAAAGAGATAGTTATTTGGGTGCTCGTTTGTTGGCAGCAAGAGCACCTCGGTTCTTCACCATTGGGAATGCTAGGCCTGACTATTTGGTTTCCTTTTGGGGTACGAATCGATCGTGTATCATGTGTTAGGAGTTGGTGGAGGTTCTAGGCGAGGCGTTTGGGATTCGGTTGTATAACCGATCTGGTGTGTTAAAGTGTAGACCGAGTTTGGATTGTCGAAATTGGGTTGGGTATCTCCCTTGGGAAGTGTTGGCGGTATGGAAGTCGAGCTAGTATCAAGTAAGTAACCGGGATGTTGATGAGAGTTAAGAAGTGCGGGTTCGGTTCTTCGGATATTCTTTCATTTTGTGGAGCTGTGGTATTAGAAGCTTTTGGCTTATAGGGTTTCTCGGTAGTGAAATAAGAATCGGTTGGTTAACCGGTTTAGGAATTTGTTGGAAGTTTTAAGGTGTCGCGTTTCGGATTGGGTTATGATCATCAAGGTGGTTAGGGATCTTCTCTGGCAAGTTTGACGGCTTGGAAGCTGGATTGGTTTTGGTAAGGAAGTGTGGTTGTGGTTCGATACGGGTGTATCTCGGGCTCGTCTCGATATTTGGAAGACCGTATGCCTTTGGATGCGGCTGGGTCTACGAGATCTTCGGTTGGGTGGTAGTTTTCGGTTAGACCTGTTTGTCCGGGTATGCAGAAATGGGGGTGTTGTGGCTCTGTGTTATAGAATCAAGTGAAATCGCTAGTAGAGTTTGTTGCGGTTGGTTGAGGAGTTGACCTTAGGTCGGGAACCTGGTGAGATTGTTAAGTGTGTAGCCCTATCGGCGGATTTGGAATAGGGTCATGGGTAGCCATGCGTGCAGATTGTCGAGTGTTAGGTGTTGTTCTCGGTCGCCTGATTTGTTCTTACGATAGAGGGGAATTGGAATGAGTCAGGGAAGGACTTGTTGGATTAGGTGTCTAAGCCATGACTAATAATTTGTATTTACATAATTAATAGAAGCAAAGTCCATTTGGGTTGCCCTCATAGCTAGAGGTTTGGCAGAAATTCCAGGAGAGAGAAAGATTGATTTATTATATGATTAATAAATGAATAGAAAGCAAATAAATAGTTTATTAATATATTAAAGTGATAATATATTAATTAGAAACTATATTAGTTAATTAGAAATTAATCTTGAATTAATTGGAATTAATTTAGTGATTAATTTAATTAATTAAAGGTGCAGAGACTAAAATTGTATTTATTCAATAGTTGAGTAAGTGACAGTTTTAGTAGGCCATATGACCACGAAATTATATATGGAATATATATAATTTCGAAATTAATAAGTTAGGATAAATAGGTTTGAATCAAATGATAAAAGGTTTATCTTGATTTGAATTCAAAAAGGTTTATTTCTAAGGCTTATCTACTGGCCAACTGGAAGCTATAAATAGGGACCCTGGGGGAAACCTTTTCTATGCCAATTCTCACATATTCTCTCTACAAATTTCGTGGCTTACCCCTAGCCCTTGGGTGTGACTTCATTTGAGGCAAGGCACTTGCGTTGCTTAGCTTGCAATAAACGATAAAAGGTTAGTTTTCTGATTTTATTCTTTAGTAATTTTTCTTGTGGCCTTTTAGGAAATATTTATATGTTCAATAGTAGAAAACATAGATCCTCATAGGTTGCATGTGAACTTAGGGTTTTAGTTCATTGATTTGCATAAAACCTTTCAGTGGTATCAGAGCTTTTGGTTGTTTTCTTGTTGAATAGTTATAACTATTTTCCTAAAATTAGGGTTTAATAGCTTCTAAACCCTAATCATATGATTTTCGATTTTTAGGGTTAGGGTTTTAGAAACCCTAGCCCCTCCCCCCTGTATTTGCGATTTTGGCCTTTTAGGGTTTTAGAAGGTTTTCTATTTTTGGTAACTTTAATTATTTAATTAATTGGAAAACCTTAAACCCTTTGCTTGCTATTTTCGATAATTAGGGGTTTACGATAGGTTTAAATTAATTTGATTAATTTGTGATACCTATCTGAATTTAATTAATTTAATTAATTGTTTAATTAAAGGATAAGTATTGGTTTAATTTAATTTTAAATTTAATAGCCTTAAATTTCGAAATATTAAAAGATAAAACCAAGAATATTTTAAAAGACTAAAATATTAATTTAATTAATCTTTTAATTAAAAGATAAATTAAAGGTTTAATTTAATTTCAAATTTAATAGTTTAAATCGACATTAAATTAAAAGGTAAACCTAAAACATTTTAAAAGGTTTAAAATTCATCTTATATATATATATATATATATATATATATATATATATATATATATATATATATATATATATATATATATATATATATATATATATATATATATATATATATATATATATATATATATATATATATATATATATATATATATATATATATATATATATAATTAAAGGTTAATTTTATATGTATAATATTAAATGCTTAGTCAAATCATTAGCAGGCCTCATTCACGAAGCTGGTCTATAAAGAGAGTATAAGGAGACTGCCTATAAAATGGCGGTCTAATGGGTGTCTACTCTCACCCACCGCTCTCCTGACCAGTAAAGGGTCGTTAGCAGAACGGGTTTGATAGGACCGCCTAATCTCATTAAAAGTACAATGATATTATTCAAAGTACTAGAACAACTTTACAAAATCCCAAATCTAGTTACTCTAGGAAAAATGTGAATTGATGCTAATCCATGAAATTGCACATTGCACTTTATGAAACATTGGTGGAGCGTGTGTGGTTTACCGGCACACCAATAGGGGTTCATAAAGAGTTGCAATGGGTTTATCGGGTGTTATCATTGTTGATGGAGCGTGTGTTGTTTACCGGCACATCAATTAGAGACGGTAATTGATCCCGAGAGAACCAAGCTAATTTGTATGGTTATTCACATCCAGTTTGTGATCCTCGGCATCCTAGTCACAAACAGTGGGGCACATCCGAGATTAAACATGCCATTGAATAGTTCAATGAATCTCAACAGATCTAGGAATTTCATAAGATGAAATTGATAAGTGTATTACCTACCCTAATGACCATAATGTTGTGATTACGACATCCCTCTTCACATCATTGTTGGGGCATTTTGGGTCCTAGCCTTAATAAATAATAAATTGGGTAATTATATAAAAGGGACCAATTAAACTAATAAATTCTTTTTCTTTTATAGATGTCAAGTGTCAATTCTCCTCCTTCCTCTCCTTCACCCATTTCTGAGAGCCTCAGAAAGCACCTGCTAAATATGGAAAGGCTGACTGGCCTTAATTGTAAGGAATGGCTTCGCAATTAGAGACTGGTTCTCGTCATTGTTGGCAAGCTACATCTCACCGAGTATCCGATCCCGGTTCCACCAGAACAAGTCTTCATAAAGAGTCCTTATGATAAGCATGACTTCTTAGTTGATGAATCTGAAAAGATTCTGTTGAAAATAAAAAGATCTGATCACCACAAATAAAGGTTCGCACCGTTTACTGTGTGACAGAAATATATATTAAAGATAATATGCGGAATAAATAATAAGAGTTGCGGAATATAAATAAACTTAAAAGCTATAAATAATATAAATAACTGTATTTAAATGACATAAAGTGATAAATAATATAAATTACAGTAATTAAATGACTTAAAGCGATAAATAATGTAAATGACTATAATTAAAAGACATAAAACGATAAATAATGTAAATGACTATAATTAAAAGACATAGAACGATGAATAATATAAATAACTATAATTATATAAATATATATATATATATATATATATATATATATATATATATATATATATATATATATATATATATATATATATATATATATATATATCAAGTAGGTTCGTCAATAGATTGACTGAACTGGGTTACAACAGGACTGTGGAACGACTGGTTTATCAAGTAGGTTCGTCAAATAAATTGACTGAACTGGCTTAGGGTTGGACTGGATTTCTAATAGACTGTGTCTCTATTTGTTCTTGTTTGATGATCTTGGTGATCTTGGTTTTCTTGTTTGATGATCTTGGTGTTCTTGGTGTTGATCTTGGTGTTCTTGGTGTTTTTCTTGGTGTTCTTGGTGTTTTTCTTGGTGTTCTTGGTGTTTTTGGAGAGTGTTTGGAAGGTTGGAAATAAGATGGTGGAAGTTGGAGAGGTTTTTGAGAGAGTTTTGGTTTATAATTATGTGTTGTAATGAAAAAATGGTGTAAAAAATGGTTATAAAGGGTGTAAAATGGGTTTTGGGCGGTTTTTGGATGATTTTCGGAAGTTCAGGGGGGTAAAATGTAATTATTTGGGCTGAAACTCGTGGTTTTGTCGGATGGGTCGGATTCGGGTCGCGAATGGGTCGACTCGCGGATCTGTATGTGTGACGAAATGGTTCGGCCGGATCGGGTAGTGGGTCGGATCTGGGGCGGGTAAAGTCCGCGTGTCACTTGTGAGTGCGCCGGATCGGAGAGGAGGAGCGGACCGGGTCGGATGGCGGGTCGTAGCGCGGACCCTGGTGTGAGGGAAAATGGTAGCGGGTCGGACGGTTCGGGACGCTGGATGATCCGGACGCGGATCTGGGCCGATACGGACGTTGGCCGGACGCCATTTGGGCTGGCGAAGCTGGGCTGCTGAATAGTTGGTCCAAGTTCGTTTTTAATTAATTTAAATCATTTTAAAATCCGAAATAAATCAAAATAAATTATAAAAATTCATTTTTAATTTATAAAACTAATTAAATCTAATAAAATAAATTATTTAGAAATTATATTTCCAAAAATTCATTTTAAATAGATTTAATTTAATTTTCTTTTATATTTTTCTTTGTTTTTTGGACTTTAAAACTCTTTCTATTAAATTGCATCTTTTATCAAAATCAATTATTTAGAAAATAATTAAAATAACTATTCCTCAATAATCAAGTTTAATAAATGATAAATTTAACACCAATCTTTTTTAAAATTATTTTCTTATTTTCTCGTTTAATCGTTCAATCTCGAATCCACGCAACCTGAAATAGACTGATAATATTTGTTAGACAAAATAAAAACAGTTTGTCTTATTTCAATGATGGCCACATACAAAAAACATTTTTCAACAATTTCCCCCTATGTGATCATTGATGAAATAAGGACAGATATAATCACATTAACAATTTTAACATTGAAGATTTGGGATAAAAGTTTTGTCAATGATAAGATATATATAAAACCATTGTAATCATTTTGAAAGTTTGTGACTTTGTTTTACATATCTTATGTTTTGAAAAAGATTTTGAAGACTGTTTGTTTCCGAATCAAAGTCTCGGGTTCGGTTATCAAAGGGTAGCCATATATGTATCTAAATAAATTTCTTAAGATTTTATAGCATTATTTATGACGACAAGTGGTCTAACAGGTCGATTCAGATGAACGCTCATAGATATAGCTCACATTTCACTTGGGTGTTTGGTTGTTCTGGCAGCAGAACAAGTTAATGATCACTAAAAATGAGTGATATCTCTCTCTGACGACTCACACTCATATTGAAGGTGTTCATCTATGCTTTTCCTGTAAAGTCACTTAGTCTCATTATTAGATAATCAATCACATAAGACTGGTTTCGGCATTACTCAACCGGTTTCTTCATTCATGTCATTAACGTTCACTCTCTCTCCGTCGGGAAATACATGTAGAGGGGTTTAGCAATTTTCATAGTGTAGTTTGCAACTAAGAATCTTCAGTGATGAAGGCTACAGTATCCCGGGAAATCCATTGTGTTGCAGCTTCTTCTTTGATGGTATCCTGTTTGTTGATCAATATCGATTTATTGTAAAAAGATATTTTGTTTTATCATTGAGAAGTTGCTACAATTGAGAACAATTTTTTTGTTTTTTTTTTGAAATAACCATTTGGTTGAAAGTTTTATTTTGTTTGGTATTTCTTCGGTGAGTGATTTGACTTTCTTGTTGACTCGTCTTTGAGGATTGGATGTTGATAGATCTTTGTTTCGCCTTTGATTTTCTTGTAAGGATATGTCGCTGTTTGAAGTGTTTCTATTTTTGCGGCTGTCTTCATTTTTGGTTGGCTTTTATTTAGGTAGGGATAGGTGGCATAAAAGACAATTTGTCTAGTATGTAAGAAATGAAAGTATCGTCCCTGGTCATTTTGATATCTAAGCAAAAATGAGACCGTGACAAGGTATAATTGGGTATACCTTATTAGCAATAGTGACACACCTAAGCTCACAAGAATTGAATTCCACAATGATTTAGATCGACGAGGCACAAATTCTCACATGGGTTTTTGTTTTCATCTGAACCTCCTAACCTTATGTCCCTTGATTGTTTAAAATCGTCAATAATGAAATAAAATCGAAGGAAATAAAGTTATATACATTATGAAAAGTAGGAGATTTGAACCTTCACTCCAATTGAGAATCAATATGACTTAAAATCTTCATCGAGCATAAGCATCTGAAAAATTAAGTCAAGAGACGATTAATCACAAGGTTCTATAAAAGCTTATTATGGCAAGTCTTTTATTGTATTTTTGAAAATTTGTTTTTCTGAATGTTTTTGGTAATTTTGGTTATTTGAATGTTTTTGGAAATTTTGGTTATTTGAATGTTTTTGGAAATTTTGTTTTTTTAAGGAAAGATATGAAAATTATAAAAATCTAAAATCTTTTTGTCTTTTGAAGTTTTGTAATTTTTTTATTTGTTTTTCTTTTTGAATTAAAGTAAACACACGTTTGTACAAACAAAAAGTAAAAGTTTAAGGATGGATGATATCTGGATTTAACATTCCTAGACGGCCTAGGAAGTATAGAAACTTTGTTTCATCGAGAGCCTTAGTGAAGACATCAGCAATTTGATCTTCGGTGTTTATGAAGTGTAATTCGATATGACCCTTTTGAATGTTGTCTTTAATGAAGTGATATCGAATATCGATGTGCTTTGTCATGGAATGGTGAACGGGATTGTGAGAAATGGCTATTGCACTGGTTGAGTCACAAAATATGGGAATTTGTGAAACTCTAAAGCCATAGTCACGCAGTTGAGTTTGCATCCATATGACTTGTGAACAACAGCTGGCGGCAGAGACGTATTCAGCTTCTGCTGTTGATGTGGATACACAACTCTATTTCTTTGAAGACCAACTCACTAGTCGACCTCCTAGGAATTGACAGCTACCAGATGTACTTTTCCTATCTAGCTTGCATCCTCCATAGTCTGAGTCGGTGAAAGCGTTCAGCTGAAAATCGGATTTAGCTGGATACCAAAGGCTAAGTTTGGGAGTGCCTTTTAGGTATTTGAAGATGCGTTTCACAGCAATGACATGGGATTCCATTGGATTTGCTTGGTATCTGGCACAGACACAAGTAGAAAACATAATGTCAGGTCTGCTGGCAGTGAGATATAATAGTGATCCGATCATTCCACGATATTTTTTTTGATCAACGGGTTTGCCATCTAAGTCTTCATCGATTTTGTATCCAAAGGCCATTGGGGTTTTGGCAGTATTGGATTTGTCCATTGAAAAGCGAGTGAGTAGGTTTTTGACATAATTCTCTTGGTTGATGAAAATTCCATCAGTTGACTGTTTGATTTGAAGTCCGAGAAAAGTAGTCATCTCCCCAATCATGCTCATTTCAAATTTGCTCTTCATTAGATCTGCAAACTTAACACTCAAAGATTCATCAGTAGAACAGAAAATAATGTCATCAACATATATTTGTACGATTAACAGATGTTTATTAAAGATTTTACGAAAAAGGGTTTGATCGATTGAACCTCTTTTAAAACCTGATTCTTCGAGAAATGTTGACAACGTGGCATACCAGGCACGGGGTGCTTGTTTTAAGCCATAGACAGCTTTCTGCAATTTGAAGCTGTGATGAGGAAAGTTGGGATCTTCAAAGCCTGGTGGTTGTTGGATATAAACATCTCGATCTAACTCTCCATGTAGGAATGCACATTTAACGTCCATTTGAAAAACTTTAAAATTCTTATGTGCAGCATATGCGAGAAAGATGCGGATAGCTTCTATTCTGGCGACTGGAGCATATGTTTCATCGTAGTCTATTCCTTCTTGTTGTGAATAGCCTTTGACTACGAGACGTGCCTTGTTTCGACACACGACTCCTTGATCGTCAGTCTTGTTTCTGAATACCCATCTTGAACCTATGATAGTAACATCGGGTGGTGTAGGAACAAGATTCCATACGTCATTTCTTTCGAATTCAGCTAGCTCTTCTTGCATAGCTTTTACCCAGTCTGGGTCTTTGAGAGCAGTACGTATGGTTTTGGGTTCAGTCATGGATAGGAAGGCTCCAAATAAACATTCATTTGCAGTTGCGGCTCTAGTTTGGATGCCTGAATTGGGATCTCCGATGATTAGGTCAGTGGGATGGTTTCTGGTCCATTTTATTATACGATTTTCTTCCGTTGTAATAATAGGATTTTCAGTATCCCATTGTTCTTCTCCAGTAGTTTCTTCTTGGAAGAGGTTTGAAGGTTCCCCCATAAATGTTACATCGGGATTGTTTTGGATATTTGGGGATGGAGTGGTAAAATCTGGGGTGGTTAAATTTGGAGTGGTTAAAGGAGGATTTGGTGTTTGTTCTAATGAGGAAGTATGTGTTTGTGGTTCCCCCTCAACTTGATCTGCAACATTTATGTTTCTTTGTAGAGTTCCTTCAGTGGGTGTTCCTGTTGGATCAATTTGAGTAGTTAGAATTTCAGAATTATAAGCAGTTTTAGGTTGTTCAAAAAGTAAATCAATATCAACTTCAATGTCTATGTTAGGAGATGGTGTTTGTGGAATTGGATTTTGAAAAATATTATCTATCATTTGTGAACCAAAATGTTCACGATCCAATTTTCTGACATAAAATTCATCGAAGTGGACATCGGTACTTTCTTCAATTACTCTTGTACGTTTGTTCAGTACTCGATAAGCAGCTGAAGAAAATGAGTAACCAAGGAAAATTCCTTCGTCCGACCTTGATTCAAATTTTGAAAGGTGGTCTTTATTATTCTTTATGAAGCATCGACAACCAAAAATATGAAAAAATTTGATATTTGGTTTTCGGTTGTTAATGACTTCATATGGTGTTTTATGAAGATTTTTGTGAATTAAGGAGCGATTTTGTGTGTAGCAAGCTGTGGCAATTGCTTCTGCCCAGAAGTATTGTGGCAGATCAGCAAAGATGAGCATTGATCTTGCAGCTTCGCACAGAGTTCGGTTCCTTCTTTCAACAACGCCGTTTTGTTGAGGAGTTTAAGGGGCTGAGAAGTTGTGTTCGATGCCTTTGTTTTTGAGAAATGAGTCTAGAGTTATGTTTTTGAACTCTAAACCATTATCACTTCGGATTCTTCGAACCGGTCGTTTAAGCTTTAGTTCGATCTGTTTTATAAAGTTGATCATCTCTTCTGGTGCTTCTGATTTTAGTCTTAAGAAAAAGACCCATGTAAATCGAGAGAAGCCATCAACTATGACAAGGACATACTTCTTCCCTTGTATTGTTTGGATTTTGGCGAGGCCACAGAGGTCTATGTGCATCAATTCTAGTGGTTCGGATACACTAGATTCTGTAATGCTTTTGTGAGAGGATTTGGAAAGTTTTCCCTTTTCACAAGCGGCACAAAGAGTTTCATTGTTGAGCTTCAGAAGTGGCAGTCCTCGAACTAGATCATCGCCGATCAATTTGTTGATGTACCCGAAATTTAGATGGGAAAGGCGGCGGTGCCATAACCAACTAATATCTGCTGGGGCTTTGGATAGCAGACAAATATCGGGTTTACCATAAATAAGATCCATGTCTAGTGGATACATATTTCCGGCACGGTGTGAATCAACAATGATTTCTTTGGTGTTGGCGTTCATGATCAAGCTTTGTTGTTTCGTAAATAGGACTTCAAGATCGTTATCGCAGAGTTGAGCAACACTGATGAGGTTGTGTTTCAGGTCATCAACATAAGCAACTTTCTTTATGGTGAAGTTACCATTAGTTATGTTTCCATAACCTTTGATTTTTGCCGTCATGTTGTTGCCAAAGGTAACGTCTTGATTGGTTTGGGTGGGTCTGAAGTCACGAAGGTAGTTTCTGTTTCCTATCATATGCTTGGAGCAGCCACTATCAATGTACCATGTATCATCCTTGGGTTCTCCAGCATTAGATCCCTGCAATTAGACAGAAATTTTAGGTACCCAGATCTGAATGGGTCCTGATTTGTTAGCTTTTGCTATTTTGGGTTTGTTGTTCAATGACTTTGGTTTATTAGGATAGAATGGTTGAGGTTTGATTTGATTTATCAAGTTTTCCCAAAATATGATTTGTTTTTGATAACCTGTGAGTTGATAAGATCTGTGATTTGGTGAACGATATCCTAGATGTGAAAATTGATTTGAAAAGTTTTCTTCATATCTGGGGTATGATGAACGGTTTTGTAAAGGTTTTTGAAGAGGTTTTGGTTTTTGTTTGGAAACCTGTTTATGAGGTATGACGTAGGGTTTAACTGGTTTCTTTGGTTGGTTTTCAAAAACTTTTGGCTTGACAAGTGGGGTTTTGGTGACTTGAATGAGTTTTTTGCTTATTTGTTGTTTCTTGGAGTATTTTTGTCCCGGACTTGTTTTTCCAACAATTGATGAACTCATTGTAGGAAAAGCAGTTGGTACAGAAGTACTACCAACCTCGTAAAAGGAATTTTCTCCATTCAAAAAGTTTTTAGATTTGGTGGTTTCATTGGTATGTTTGATTTGGTGAGTTAAAGAACTAGCTGAGTCAGTTTCAGAATTTAAGACTCTTTTGAAAGATTTTTGGAAACAGTGAAAGCAGTATCATCTGGGCTACAGTTGATAACTGTTTCGTCATCTGAATCTTCCTCATTAACAGATGTGAAAAGATCTGGTAGAGTTGATTCAGAGTTTTCACAAATTATCATGTTTTCTTGATTTTCTAGTTCTTTTTCAAAGGTTTCTCTACCAATTCCTGGTCTGTAACTCGTATCAAATTTTCCAGTACCCAAGGTGTTTGCCTTGGTGAAAATATCATCACTGAGTTTTCTGGCAATTTTGATAGATTCCACATTCCGTATCAATCTTTTGTTTTCAGATTCAAGAAAAGTGATTTGGTTTAAAGAATCAGTCAGTTTTTCATTTAAGATTTTGTGTTTTTCAGTTGACTCTTGAAAGTTTTGTGTTAACTGAATGATTTCCATTTCTAAAACATCTTTTGTTTCAGAAGAAATGACTGATTGACTTTTTAATTCCAATTCCTTTTTCTGAATTAGAGATTGATTTAATTGTTCAAAGACGTGATTGTAATCTTCTGATTTTCTTTCAACGTCTCTTTCCAATTTGGTCCTTGTTCTGGTTAATTCTACAAATTTGAGTTGTAGGGTTTGTAACTCACATTTGAAGATTTCAGAATTAACCACTGTGTCATGGTATTTCTTGAGATCAGCTTCTAAACTTTTCTCAATTTTGGATATATGGGACTCAAAAAGTATTTTAGAAAAACCGAGTTCAGAGATCATAGACCATACCTGTTCTATGACATTTGGAGCTCTTGAAGTTGTACCAACTACGAAGCAGAAGTTGGATTGTGTCGGTTCATTGTCGGCTTCGTCTTCAGAGGTTGGCCAGTATTCCACATTTGGTTCGTGGATTGCCATCAAAGCTCTTTGGTTTTCTTGGTTTTCCTTTTTCTTTAACTCATCGGCTTTTTGAGCGTAGTATGCCGAGTCTTTGATTTTTGTCTTGTTTTTGGCTCGACACTCTCTTGCGTAGTGATTAGTTCCTTTGCAATTGTGACAGATAATCACTTCTTCATCACTTTCTTCCTTTTGACTTTTGATTGGAAGTCGTTCCGGTGCTTGAGTTTGGATTTGTTGGGAAGATTGGGAGGAGTTTTGTTGGAATCCAAAATTTTGGTTGTTTGAAAAACCATTATTTTGATTATTGTATCCTTGATTTTGGAATCCCCGGTTTTGGTTTTGAAGACCGTTGTTTTGGTTATTGTTTTGATGATTTGAGTTGGGATTGTTTTGAAATCCCTGGTTTGAGTTATTTTGGAAAGAGGGTCTTTGCGAATTTTGTCCAAAATAAGGTATTGGTTGAAAACCTTGGTTGTTTTGACCAAATTGTGGTCTTGGTTGAAATCCAAAATTATTTTGTCCAAATTGTGGTCGGTTTTGAAAATTTGGTTTAAAATTCGATTGACCGAGATTTGGAATAAATCTTTGGAGATTTGTATTTGCAACCAAAGCACACAATTGTTGGTAGCCTGCTTCATCATTTAAATCAGTTTGATCAAAAGAATTGTTCAAAAATGGTTGATTTTGAAAACATGTTTGATTAAAATGATTGGAGTTTTGTTCATGAAAAAGTGTTTGGTTTTGGTTTGATGTGGAAACGAGAGCAAGTGGTCCTCCAAAAGCTGTAGAGGTTGGTGGGTCAATCGAGGATTCATACGATTGAAGTTCTCCGTACAAATTGTATAGAGTTTCCGTATGAATGGCAGGATTTCCCCGAATGATGAGTTTAACCATCTTCCAGCTTTCGTAAAGATTGTTTAGAAATTTAAGATTGATCTCGTGCTGTGTCTTTTTGATGCCCAAGTTATTCAATTTTACCATGATAAAATTGAACCTATCATGTGCATCATGGATGGTTTCTGATGAAAGCATCTTAAAATTATCGAATTCATTTAAAACGGATGTTCTTTTATTTCCAATAATTCTTTGATTTCCACAAAAACGGTTTTTTAAGTTTTCCCAAATTTGATTCACAGTCAACAGTATTATGTCATCCATTTGACTTAAAATACTGTGAGGTATGCCAGACACGAGTTCCTTTTTTGCTTGTAGTTCCAATTTTCTTCTGTTTTCAACTTGAGTGACTTGATTCGTAGCAAGAGTAGTCATATTTTCTGGATCAGTATATGTGCCTTCAACACATTTCCATACATCTTCATTTATTGTGTTAAGATGTAGATTCATTCGGCCAACCCACGAATTATACTCTTCAGGTATAAGTATGGGTGCCCGTGAACCAGATCCTAAGCTGTTGGCAATAGAAACTGAATTCATGTTAGAGTAATTAGCAGAAGACATGTTTTTAAGATTTTTAATTTTAATTTAAAAAAAAGGATTTTTAACAAGTGATATTAAAATGAAATATTCAAAGAAACGCTTATGGAAGGTTTATATAAACGCTAACCAAAAGTTTTTCAACGAAAATTTCAACATAAATCACACAAGCTATGATACCAATTGTTGAAAATAAAAAGATCTGATCACCACAAATAAAGGTTCGCACCGTTTACTGTGTGACAGAAATATATATTAAAGATAATATGCGGAATAAATAATAAGAGTTGCGGAATATAAATAAACTTAAAAGCTATAAATAATATAAATAACTGTATTTAAATGACATAAAGCGATAAATAATATAAATTACAGTAATTAAATGACTTAAAGCAACAAATAATGTAAATGACTATAATTAAAAGACATAAAACGATAAATAATGTAAATGACTATAATTAAAAGACATAGAACGATGAATAATATAAATAACTATAATTATATATATATATATATATATATATATATATATATATATATATATATATATATATATATATATATATATATATATCAAGTAGGTTCGTCAATAGATTGACTGAACTGGGTTACAACAGGACTGTGGAACGACTGGTTTTGTCAAGTAGGTTCGTCAAATAAATTGACTGAACTGGCTTAGGGTTGGACTGGATTTCTAATAGACTGTGTCTCTATTTGTTCTTGTTTGATGATCTTGGTGATCTTGGTGATCTTGTTTGATGATCTTGGTGTTCTTGGTGTTGATCTTGGTGTTCTTGGTGTTTTTCTTGGTGTTCTTGGTGTTTTTCTTGGTGTTTTTCTTGGTGTTCTTGGTGTTTTTGGAGAGTGTTTGGAAGGTTGGAAATAAGATGGTGGAAGTTGGAGAGGTTTTTGAGAGAGTTTTGGTTTATAATTATGTGTTGTAATGAAAAAATGGTGTAAAAAATGGTTATAAAGGGTGTAAAATGGGTTTTGGGCGGTTTTTGGATGATTTTCGGAAGTTCAGGGGGGTAAAATGTAATTATTTGGGCTGAAACTCGCGGTTTTGTCGGATGGGTCGGATTCGGGTCGCGAATGGGTTGACTCGCGGATCTGTATGTGTGACGAAATGGTTCGGCCGGATCGGGTAGTGGGTCGGATCTGGGGCGGGTAAAGTCCGCATGTCACTTGTGAGTGCGCCGGATCGGAGAGGAGGAGCGGACCGAGTCGGATGGCGGGTCGTATCGCGGACCCTGGTGTGAGGGAAAATGGTAGCGGGTCGGACGGTTCGGGGCGCTGGATGATCCGGACGCGGATCTGGGCCGATACGGACGTTGGCCGGACGCCATTTGGGCGGCGGAGCTGGGCTGCTGAATAGTTGGTCCAAGTTCGTTTTTAATTAATTTAAATCATTTTAAAATCCGAAATAAATCAAAATAAATTATAAAAATTCATTTTTAATTTATAAAACTAATTAAATCTAATAAAATAAATTATTTAGAAATTATATTTCCAAAAATTCATTTTAAATAGATTTAATTTAATTTTCTTTTATATTTTTCTTTGTTTTTTGGACTTTAAAACTCTTTCTATTAAATTGCATCTTTTATCAAAATCAATTATTTAGAAAATAATTAAAATAACTATTCCTCAATAATCAAGTTTAATAAATGATAAATTTAACACCAATCTTTTTTAAAATTATTTTCTTATTTTCTCGTTTAATCGTTCAATCTCGAATCCACGCAACCTGAAATAGACTGATAATATTTGTTAGACAAAATAAAAACAGTTCGTCTTATTTCAATGATGGTCACATACAAAAACATTTTTCAACAGATTCGTGACCTCATGCTATTGACCATTGACCCCAAATTCTGCAAGGATTTTGAATCCTTGGGGCCATATGAGTTAATGCATTTGGTTGAGGAAAAATTCCAAAAACCAGTCGAAGAGGAACGAGCTAGGATCTTCAAAAGACTCGCAGAGTGCAAGCTAAAAGAAGGAAGTAGCATCGATTCGCATGTTATTCAGATTGAAGCTTACATAGGCGAATTATAAAAACTTGGTTATTCCATGAGTCAGGAGATGAGTGTTAACATTCTACTCGCCTCGCTGACTAGTAAGTACGATCTGTTCATTCAGACGTATAGAAAGGAAGACCAGAAAAGGACCTTTATGGAAATGCGTCCACTATTGACTTTATACGAGTCACTCTTGGATAGGCATAGCTCCAATGCTTCAGCTACTTCTGGATTAAGTCCAGTAAAAAGACGCGGCAAGAAACGATCCAGATCGTCTGGACATGTCTTAAACTGATCGTCTGGACATGTCTTAAACTGAGAATCTACATAATCGGATACAGTCATGGAAAGATTGGAAGACGCTCCAAGATCAAAAACTTTTGAAAGCTCAGGTATATCTAAAAACCTCAAAAATCCTATTCCATAATTCCTTGATGCATAATGTGATAGTCACATTTTGGTTTGTATGCAGGGAATCAGTAAGGTACGGGACTCTGGCGCATAGGAGAACATTTGGATTGGATTTCTAGCTCATGCAGTTTTGAAGTTTAGTTAGATATTAAAATCATGCTATTAGCTTATTAGATGCCTATGACATTGTCTATCATATAATACATTGTTCAAGGATTTCGTTTTTAATAAAATTGTCGATTTTCTTTTAACACCTATTATTTGAAATTATCCTTGAAATGTTGTATGAATGTGTTGAATGCATGATTAGTAATAACTTGAATATTGATGCATCCAAAGTGTTTGGATTCAGAAATTGTGTCCCTTATGATTGTTAATATAAATGTTATAAGAATCAATTCAACCAAAGGTCCAGTTGGACAGGACTTTGGAATCATTTGACTTAGAGTCACATGATGAATTGAGTTCTTAATGTGGCAATAAAAGAATCACCCAAAGATCCAGTTGGATAGGAGTTTGGAATCATTTGATTTAAAGTCAGATGATGATTTAGTTCTTTATGAAGCACATATGGCAAGAAATGAATCACCCAAAGATCCAGAGGATAGGATTTTGGAATCAGTTGACTTAGAGTCAACTAAAGATTTCAAATCTTGAACAGAATTAACAAAGCCATAAAATTTACATAGAGATGCAAAAGACGTCAAGATCATGAGCAACGAACACATCAATTGATGTATATTGCCCGGATCTTCAAATAGAACACAATTGTTTTGTACTTCATGATACTTGTCAATCAGTATGACGAATATGGCTTCGCTTATCAGAATAAGCGATTGAATTGAAACCTTGAATAGTTCAAGGACTTCAAAAGAAGTATGAGATCCACAGAACCTGAGTGACATCATAAACTGAGAAATGTTTCACAATTTATTCTCTTCCAAGAACATTAATGGTCATAATGTGTCTTAGGGAAGATAATGGAGCTTTAATCTAAATAGTTCGATCCTCGATGCATGAGATACATCGTCAATTAGTTTCTGATGAATTAAAAACAAGTCAGACCATATAAACCATATTCCAACCACATCCTAGACTAAGTAGGTCTTGCAGACACTGTCTGAAATGTAAAGCTGGGATTATCCCACTTATACATAGAAAGTCTAGGGTCTTGTAGTGTTCACCCGAACCTCATGACTGGTCTGAACATGATCAGCAATGTCGTTTCATTGGCTATCCCGCTGCAACTGTAAAAGAAGAGCTCTTTTAGAAAGAACTCATGTTCTAAGGAAACAGTGGGAGTTGGGACAGTCCTGAATGAGTTCAGGATTAGTGTAACGCCAAGACATGTTTTATTATATAATTATAATAAAAGGGCAAATTGGTCATTTTACCTTGGAAGGGTAAATTGGTCGTTTGGACAGAAAAATAATTAGTTTGAAATAATATTTTGAGTTTTGGACTTAAAATGTTATAAAAACGGATTTTTGGTCGTTTTACCACAAAAGGGTATTTTGGTCATTTGACCATGCGAGGGACCAAAAATGAAAAATATTGTTGTTTGTGGCAAATGTATAAAGAATGAAAGTTTTATTGTCATAAAACTTGTTTGTTGTGGTCAAAGTTCAATAAAATGGAACTTAGGGACCTAATTTGTAAAATTTGAAAATATAAAAGGAGAAATATCTCCATTAATGTTGGCTGAACATTTGAGAGACACGGGAAGTTTCTTCAAGCCAGGATTTTCTGCAGAATTCGTGAAGATGGAAGTGTGGAATTGGAATCCTAACTTGGAATTGGTGATTCCTAAGTTAAATAAGGTTAGTGTTTGAATTCTAACCTAAGTTCTTGAGTGTTCTTGATGAAATGAACTTGATGACTGAAATTTCAGTCAAGAATTATGTGTTGTAATAGCTTAATGCTTCCAATAAGTCATGCTAATAAGGGCTTAATTCAAGAAAATGGAAGTAGGTTGTTATTTTTGATGATTTTGAAGTTTTGGGGTTTTGGGACTAAGAACCCTAATTCTTCATTTTGATTGATTTAGTTGTTTTGAATGGTTGAAAACCTTGTTAAAGTATAAGGTTTTAGCCTAGAAACAAACCCCAAACGATTAAGGACTGGATTAAGGACTTAATGGGCTAAAACAGCGTGCTACAGTGCACAAATCGCGGCTGGACAGGAGACCTGTGCAGGCGCCAGGCGTGGTGCGCCCAAACCACAGGTGGGGTGCGCCCAGGCGCAGTGCGCCCATGTCTGGGCGGGGTGCGCCGCTCAGGCAGGGACTTCAAAATGCTAACTTTTGCTTGGCTTGTCCGTTTTAGCTCAAATTTGGACCATAGGCTCGTTATGGTCTGAAAAGTTTGGGAAAATTTTTATATTGAGTTTCCGACCACTCGGGGGCACTGTAGATCGATTCGAATGCCTTGGTGAATAGTAAAATTCATAAAAAGTTAGTAAATGGAAAGTTTATTAACTAGGCATTGTTTGTAATGATATTGTATTGAACTCTAGTGTATTAGAGTCAATTTAGATGATTATTAACCTATTATCATTTGGTATATAAATGGATAAATAGGTATGGGACAAAATGGTTGTGGTGCACGCAAAGGTAAGAAACAACCGAAATTGAAATGCAGCTAGTATCCAGGTGAGTAATCTCACTGATATCATATATGATATATGATGATTGAACTGTTACAGGTTGAAACTGCTTCGAGGGACGAAAATGACAAGCGTAAAGACATATAAAATGACAAGACCAGATAAGCCGTGAGTCTATAATAGACAAGAACGGAACTGTGAGTCAATATATCTATGTAAACTGTTATATAGACAACAGCGGGCTTACCCGTGAGTCTAGGCAACAACGGGCTAACCCGTGAGCCACAGTTTATTCTGAGAAGTTAAATTTATATAGACAACAGCGGGCTAACCCGTGAGTCTATGCAACAGCGGGCTAACCCGTGAGCCAAGGCAACAGCGGGCTAACCCGTGAGCCATAATGATTTCTGGATTTTATATCCAATGGGTGCGGCCTTCGGGCTATGACTCCGGTGCGGCCTTCGGGCTATGTCTGTGATGCGGCCTTCGAGCTATGACTCCGGTGCGGCCTTCGGGCTATGTCTCCGATGCGGCCTTCGAGCTATGACTCCGGTGCGGCCTTCGGGCTATGTCTCCGATGCGGCCTTCGGGCTATGACTCCGGTGCGGCCTTCGGGCTATGTCTCCGATGCGGCCTTCGGGCTATGATTCTGGTGCGGCCTTTTTGGCTATGATTTTGTTACAGGTACATGGTGCGGCCTTTTGGCTATGATATCGGGATATTAAACCCAGCTGGTGCGGCCTGCGGGCTATGAATTATATACTGATAATGTTTTGGTGCAGCTTATATAGCTATGACACAGGGTGCGGCTTATTTAGCCATGATATATGATGCAGTCCATTGTGACTAAGAAATATGGGACAGAAATGGTTAGACATGATTATAGATGCAAATAACTAACGTGGCTTGTTAATTACAGGTCACTATGATTCAGCCTGTAGGGCTATAGAATAGGATGTGAAATCCTAGAGTATATATGGTCAGCCAGTAAGGCTAGGAGTTTGGATTCGAAATCCAGACAGTTATATGATTGTATTTTGATACATGTTATTTGCAGATTTGATTACTCACTGAGCTTTATAGCTCACGATATTTGTTACTGTCCCTGCAGGTTAGCATGATACTGATAGGGGACAAGATAGAGTCCGTGACTTTGAAGTGGGACTCATAGATGCTGTCAGTAGCAGCCCGGCTTTAAAGGAGACATGGTATTTTATACTCTCCTTGATACACTTGTACCCGTTTTTATTAAAATATACCCCTTTGTTATGGTTTTATGTACTGAAACCTTTGTTTAAAATGAAAAATTTTTCAGGGGTGTTTTTGTTTTAAAAGCCGGGTGTTACAATTAGCCAAGTGAAAGAACCTTTAGTCATCACTAGGCTTGGAGCAGAAATCAGGTTTCTGTTTTACAACTGACATAATCTTCTCTTGACCAGTAGTATTGATCACCATCATAAGTAGTTATGATCGGGGTGACATACTGATTGGTGGTAAAACACTATAGTTGGTACGGATTTACAATCCAACTACTTGGAAGCATTGGTGAGCCCGGTTGCTACCAAACAAGAGAACCTTAGGGCGATACACAGTCTATGTGAAAATTTGATTGATTTTACACCTGGTCTAAAAAATCAGTGGGAGTAATTGAATCATCAAAAGAAAGAAACATGGACAGACACATACCTTCAGAACATCTGGTTGATTGAGACGATACTCAGAGTCAAGTAATTGATTTCGGGAGAAGCACTCTCAATAGAAGATGAAATCCGAAAGGATACTGCATGGCACATTGTGAATCGTTAGTGGAGCGCGTGTGGATCACCGACACACTAATAGGAACTCACAAAGAGTGTCCCAGTACAAAGGTATTTGAGCCTGGGATTACCCCACGAGCATCTCGCAAGAAAGAATATTCAGATTCTAAAAATTATGCCAAAGGATTGGATTTTGAGAATGGGCTGAAAGATTTCCATTAAGATGTCAGAAAGTTTTCGATTCTCAAAATGTAGTAAAAGTCCTGGATTTTATGAATAGTCCATAACCGTGTCAAAGCCAGTGGGAGTGTCACTGTTATCTACTATCTCTATATGTAGGTTACATACTGTTTCTAGGAAACGTCTCTTTTCATTACAAAGTGTAATGACTTGGTGTTAAGAGACGGATCGCTAAGAAAGACTTAATAGAAATACGGCATACTCAGGTGGTTGTAAACGTCTATGAGATAGATCCAAACTCTGCCAAGATGATCTTGATGAGATTCAAGATTTATAGCCCCATGAAAGGGTTTTCCTATCATTGCAAAGTGTGATGACTTGGCATGAAAGAAATAAAGAAGGTGCAACATACTCACGTAATACACAGACATCTATTGGATAGATGAAATCGCCAGCATAGACCTAGCCATTGTAAGCATGATCTTGATAAGATTCAAGATGCATGAGAAGAGTCTCCGAAAGGAAATAGTTTTTTCTAAAATCATGACACAAGGATTATAAATAATCTTTGGATTCCAAAAGGGTTTGGAATAAGATTAGATCGAGTTCCAGAAGTTTCTTGGATCGATCAGAATGTCATGAACATATCCTGATGACTTGATGCTTAGGGCATAATAAGTTGGATTCAGGACATTGTCTGGCTGGGAATACTGGATGGATTGTTTGAACTCACGTGAGAATTCATTGGGAAATGATTGGGGTGAAAGTGATAGTAATAATTTGAAAGATTTTTCAAAATGGTAATTATTAACGTCAAGACATGATGTTGAAGGACTTCATGGTTAAAGAATCTCGTTGGTATTCTGATGGAACGCGTGTGGTTCACCGGCACATCATAGCACCTCGAAATAGTCTTAGGGTGCAGTCAAGTAGACTAAAGACCCCGAGAACCATAGGAAGTCATAGTACACATTACGAGAATGGAGTTAGGAGAGAAAAAGACAGGATAACATATTGAGATATCATCGGAAAAGCATCCGATTGGATCATCTGCAATAAAGTGCATCAGTATAAGATACTTTGGGTACATAGAAAGAGTGAAAGGTTCATAAAGACATTTAAAACTAGAATTGAAAGTTTAAAAGAAATCTTGAAACCGATAATAGTTTATGACAAGATCCGACTTGGTGATTACCTCGTGGAGACTTGGTAATAAGCAGGAGTAGCTACCAGTTAGATCTTTATGTTTCACTTTCGCATGTTTTACTTCACGAATAATTTAATTATTCAAAAAGGTCCATAGTCGCTCATACTTTAGAAAGTGAGTATTGAATCAAGACTGTCATGAATTGGTTTGTAGACTGTCTAAGGAGTTAGACATAGCAATAGGATTGCTACAACATTCACGAGTACTTATAAATAGATATTTGAGTATTGGATAAACCCACGCTCAATAGATTGATTCATGGATTACATCAAGAGCAATGTTGAGACGATAATATCTTATGATCTTGAAGTGGAGAGATATGAGTTATAATTTAAAAGGAAGTTGTTCATTGATAATACGAAAACGCATCGGTAACTCGATGTTATAAAACGTGTTGTTGTGAATGATTTGTTTGGTAAAAGATATAAGTATATGATTCAAAGCTTATTCGTTCCTTGACCCTGACGGGAAACAGATATCTGTAGGCCTCTCGATGATTTTGAAGTTGACTAAAATGCTGGCCAGCCAGGACTGAATTGATGTGTTCAATTAGAAGTCTTATGTCATATGCAAATCAGAAGTCGGGAAACACAGTATCGGAAAAAGATTGATCTCAATCCATGTCTCATGTCCGGAAATATCTTGTTGAACGGAGGATCATATGATCACTTATCTATGGACAGAACTGACTAGGTCAGAGTTCGGCAGCAGTTTCTAGGAAGCTACAGTTTGCTGATTACTTGAAGGTTAAATTAATAATTATAGTCATAGACTTATCCAAGTGGGAGACTGTTGGATTAAGTGTCTAAGCCATGACTAATAATTTGTATTTACCTAATTAATAGAAGCAAAGTCTATTTGGGTTGCCCTCATAGCTAGAGGTTTGGCAGAAATTGCAGGAGAGAGAAAGATTGATTTATTATATGATTAATAAATCAATAGAAATCAAATAAATAGTTTATTAATATATTAAAGTGATAATATATTAATTAGAAACTATATTAGTTAATTAGAAATTAATCTGGAATTAATTGGAATTAATTTAGTGATTAATTTAATTAATTAAAGGTGCAGGGACTAAAATTGTAATTATTCAATAGTTGAGTAAGTGACAGTTTTAGTAGGCCAGATGACCACGAAATTATATATGGAATATATATAATTTCGAAATTAATAAGTTAGGATAAATAGGTATGAATCAAATGATAAAAGGTTTATCTTGATTTGAATTCAAAAAGGTTTATCTCTAAGGCTTATCTACTGGCCAACTTGAAGCTATAAATAGGGACCCTGGGGGAAACCTTTTCTGCGCCAATTGTCACATATTCTCTCTAGAAATTTCGTGGCTTACCCCTATCCCTTGGGTGTGACTTCATTTGAGGCAAGGTACTTGCGTTCCTTAGCTTGCAAGAAACGATAAAAGGTTAGTTTTCTGATTTTATTCTTTAGTAATTTTTCTTGTGGCCTTTTAGGAAATATTTATATGTTCAATAGTAGAAAACATAGATCCTCATAGGTTGCATGTGAACTTAGGGTTTTAGTTTATTGATTTGCATAAAACCTTTCAGGACTGTGAGTCTAGTGCGGAGTGGAGAACCTGAAGGGATGAAACAGGAAAAGGCCTACGAGTTCAGTTGCGAACTGAACGACGATGCTCCATCGAAAGAGCCATCCCCCCGCCCGATCGATCGCGATCGGATAAAACGAGCCGCCTCTTCCTCGTCATCCAAAGAAAAGTAGGGGACAGGGTCGATGCTCTCATTGAACAATTTAACAGCTTCAACGAGATTCAACAAACGCGGTTGGATTCACAAGTTTTGCACGAATCCGACGAGAAATTTGTGGGACGAGACCTCGAGGCTGTCGAGGCGATGAAAGAAAAAAATAGGAAAAAATATTTAGATTAGTTAGTTTTTTTTAATTTAATGTAATGTTTTTTATTTAATTTAATGTAATGTTTTTTATTTTAATTTGAATAATATGTTTTTAATTGTAACACCCCATCATTCTTACACCTTAATCGGTGTTAGCATTTATAAAAAGACATTGTAAGTAAAATTTTGTACTTTTAAAAACTTTTCTCATGACTTTAAATCATAAGTTTTAAAACTTTGGTCCCAACAAAAAAAATAAGTTTAAAAGTATTTAAACAAACTTTGGGGGTTACAAACTCAGATCAAAACAACCATAGTAAAGCAACATAACATCTCAAGCTAATGTCCCGTAATTACAAAACCTTTCTACCGAAAATTCGGCATGACCTTTGGGCTAAATGGATAAAATCCATATTGACTCGACTCAAAATCAAAATAGCCCAAAAGCATTACGGAACATAGCAACACTTTACAATACAACTACAAGTGTTGTTCTAACCATAAATATAACATCTCTCAACTACATATCATAACTATACCGCTTTAATGGTAATTCTATCTTCCAGTCCTCTTTTCTATCTATGTCCCCATGAGGTCTTCTAAGCCTTTTCTTTCTATCATCTGATGCCAGTCTTCCTATTCCTGAGTACATAGCATTTAAAACAAAGATACGTAAGACAAATATGTCTCGTGAGATACATGGGTTTTAGACTCAAAGAATTTATAAACATAACATATATCATTTTCAAACCCTTTGTAATCAAATCATGTAAATACACTTTCTGTTAGATGGTTCATAAACAAACCATTTTGTAATACTTGTCATCCAAAACTTTTATAATTGAAACATATTATCATTTACTTGTAAAGCCTTTTCATAATAAATTAAATAACAATCTTATCAACATAAAACTTTCATTACTTAAACTTGACTGGTGTGCAAACCATTATGAACAGTTTTCATATAATGACACTAGTTGTCAAAACCTTTTGTACGTCATGTAAAAATATTTTGCTTTTAAAGTCTTTTAAACAATCAAGTAATAAAGCTAGTAATGCAATGCTTTTATTTTTCTTTCCTTTAGTTTGACTGGCATTTGAACATGATAGTATTTTTATACTTAGGGCCTTAATCACTCTTGCTGATACCCCAAGTCTGGACTGAGATGGTGAGAACATAATAAAACCATCTCAGCGTCATATCACATGCTTTGACTGGTATCTCAACATGCATGCTTTTTATACTTAGGGCATTAACCCCAAGTCTGGACTAGGATGGAAAGAACATAATCAGTCCACCCTAGCGTCATATAGTTTTAGGAAATCTACTTCGCGAAGGGGTTGGTACCACCCGAGTAGACTCCTCTGGATTCCCTTGCGGGAACGTCATCCCCCGGGTACAAGAACATTTCCATTACTTCATATTGCTGTGCATTTCATATCATAATACCAGTCCATTAAAAACACATTGAGGCTAGATGCCCAAAACGTTTTTTCGTAACAATATGGCTTATTGCCAAAACGTACTTTCAATTCATTGTGGCTTAATGCCAAAACTTGCTTTCAAATCGTTGTGACTTGTGTCAAAATACACTTTTCAAATTGTTAGGGCTTAATGCTGAAACATGCTTTCAAATCGCTATAGCTTGATGCCAAAACATACTTTTCAAACATAGTAGATAAACATAGTATAAGACTCTCATAATCATGTCATATGTAGATAAACTTGCATCTCATTTCATATTTGAAAATCACATAAAAACTATATAAATACTTGTTAATTCAAGCTGTAAAACCATTTGAAAATATCATTACTTATAAAACATATGTCATAACATTTAATATAAAACATTCAATATTTAAAACTTTTTGCTATGTACCCGGTAAAAATCCTCATGTACTCACCTTGGCTAGTTAGAGAAGTCTAACTAGGATTACTTTTCCCGTTGTCTTTTCCTTTCCTTCAACTTTACTCCTTAATACCTAAGAGTTCATTAACATTCTAGTTAATACAAACTAGGCCTTAATAGCAATTAAAGACCTCTTAATATACATCTTAATAGATTCATATCACAATATGCTTGTGATATTCATAAACTCTTTTACATACTCTTAATTCCCATAACAATTTCTTTCTTTTATAAATTACATAACCATAACCTTTTATGCTCAAGGTATAACCATAAAACCAATAAGATTTTTTATACGTATTATAACATTTCTAATTACTCATAATACATCCCTATATGCTAGGAATGGTTTACTTTCAATTCTTTGAACATTATATTTGTTGGATTAGGTGTCTAAGCCATGACTAATAATTAGTATTTACCTAATTAATAGAAGCACAGTCCATTTGGGTTGCCCTCATGGCTGGAGGTTTGGTAGGAAATTCGATAGAGAGAAAGGTTGATTTATTATGGGATTAATAAATCAACAAGAATTAAATATATGGTTTATTAATATATTAAAGTGATAATATATTAATTAGAAACTATATTAATTAATTAGGAATTAATCCAGAATTAATTGGATTTAATTTGGGGATTAAATTAATTAATTAAAGGTGCAGGGACTAAAACTGTAATTATTCAATAGTTGAGTAAGTGGCAGTATGACAGTGACCAGTGGAAGTCGAAATCCATATATGGAAATATATGAATTTCGAAATTGATAATAGAGGATAAATAGGAGTTTGAATTATAAGATAAAAGGTTTATCTTATTTGAATTCAAAAGGGTTTATCTCTAAGGCTTATCAGTTAATCATCTGGAAACTATAAATAGGGATCCCTGGCACCACATATGAATTCGCCACTTTCAAAGAACCCTCTCAAGAATTCGATTTCCATATTCCTCCAGTTTGGGTGTGACTTCCATTTGAGGCAGGATAGTTTTGCTGCTCAGCTTCAAGAAATAAAGGTTGGTTTTTCTGTTTGATCTTTAGTTTCTTTTTCTGGCCTCTAGGTTTTTGTTATATGTTCAATTAGAAGAAAACATAGATCCTTATAGGTTGCATGTGAACTTAGGTTATTTAGTTCATGGATTGCTTAAAACCTTTCAGTGGTATCAGAGCCTGTTTTGTTTTCTTGTTGAATTGCTATAACTGTTTTAGGGTTTAAAGCCTATAAACCCTAATATATATTGAAATCGATTTTAAGGATTAGGGTTTTGGAAACCCTAATCCCCCCCCCCCTTGCCAAATTTCGAAATTCTTGATTAGGGTTTTAGAAGGTTTTCTATTTTTGGTAACTTTTTTTGTTAATTAAAAGGATAACCTTAAACCTATACCTAAATTTCGAAAAATTAAGGATTTAAGATAGGTTTTAATTAATTTGATTAATTTGGATAAACCTATCTTGTTTTGAATTAATTTAATTAATTGTTAATTAAAAGATAATTCAAAAAGGGATTTTAATTAATTTAAATTTCGAAAAATTAATAGAAAAATCCAGAAAATTATTTTAAAATGTTTAAAATATTTAGACTTAATTAATTTAATTAATTGGTAATTAAAATTGATTAAATCGATTATAAGGTTTAATTTAATTCAAAAATTTAAATGTTAAATTTGGTAAAATTAAAAGATAAACCTTAAATATTTTAAAAGGTTTTAAAATACATCTTATATATGTTATTAAAAGTTAATACTGTATATATAAGATAAAATTGGTCAGTCAATTCAATAGTAGGCCTCATTCACGAAGCTGGTCTATAAAGTGGGTATAAGGAGACTGCCTATAAAATGGTAGTCTAATGGGTGAACACTCTCACCCACCGCTCGCCTGATCAGTGGAGGGTCGTTAGCCGAACAGTTTTGACAAGGACCACTTAATCATTAAAAGTATAATGATCAAAGTACTAGAACCCTACACAAAAATCCCAATCTAGTTACTTTAGGAAAAATGTGAATTTGATGCTACCCCATGAAATTGCACATTGCACTTTATGAAATGTTGGTGGAGCGTGTGTGGTTTACCGGCACACCAATGGAGGTTCATAAAGAGTGGCAATGGGTGTCTCGGGTGTTATCATTGTTGATGGAGCGTGTGTGGTTTACCGGCACATCAATTTGAGATGATAATGGACCCCGAGAGTACCAAGCTAATTTGCATGGTTATTCACACCCGGTTTGTGATCCTCGGCATCCCAGTCACAAACGGTGGGGCATATCCGAGATTAAACATGCTATTGAACAGTTCAATAAATCTCATAAGAAACTAGGAATTCCATTAATAATAAGATTATTTTTCCGCGGTGGAATCGGCTGAATCGTCATTCGCCTACCTTTATAAAATTTGCTTATAGATTACGGCATCCCTCTTCTATGTTGCAAATTGTTATAGTTGGATCCTAGCCTTATTTTATATTGGGTTATTATAAGGACCGACAAGTATCTAATTAAACTTACCTTCTTTTATAGATGTCTTCTGCTGATCAATCCGCTCCCCAATCAAACTCCAGTGTTCCCTCAATCCTCTCACTGTGTTCCAAGGTTCAATTGAACGGGACAAACTATAATGACTGGATTAGAAACATCAAGATGGCTCTGAGGTATGAGAACAAAGAGTATGTTCTCGAGACCGAGCTTGTCGATGTCGACCCCGAAACTGCTACTCCCGAGGAAATTGCCTCGTACCAAAAACATACTGATGATGCAACCAAAGTGGCCTGCATCATGATCGCCACAATGAACCCTGAATTGCAGAGAATATACGAAGACTACTGGCCCTATGAGATGCACAAGGAGCTTGCGGAAAAGTTCCGCAAGCAAGAGCGCATCGAAAGGTGCGAGGTGGTCAAGGACTTCACGAACAGCAAACCCAAAGATGGAGAGTCCATCTGCACTCATGTGCAAAGAATGCAAGGTTACGTGGAGCGGCTTAGAAAGCTTGCGATGCCTGTACCGGAGCAGTTGGCCGTTGACATAGTGCTTAACTCGCTGCCGAGTTCTTATGACCAGTTCAGGCTGGCTTATCATTTGAACAACAATCAGGCTAATATGACTGAGTTGCATCGCATGCTTCGAGTAGCTGAGGACGGGATGAAGGGTAAAAGTGTACCCTCGGTTAATCAGCCCGTTCTAGCCATTGGAAGTGGCAAAGGAAAGAAAAGGAAGGGCCCTCCTAAGCAAAATTGGAGGGAAAAGGTTCAGGCCGGGTCATCCAGTAATGGCTCGAGAACCAAGACTTCCCAAATTCCTTGCGTGGCCAACCCCGATGAAGCCAACTGTTTTTACTGCAAAGAAAAGGGCCATTGGAAGAGAAGCTGCCCCAAATACTTGCAGGATGTCAAGGATGGAAAAGTAAAGCCGTCGACAGCAGGTATATACACTATCTTTAAAAACTCACCATCTTCTAATTCTTGGGTCCTTGATACAGGATGTGGTTTTCACATTTGTTCTGATATGCAGGGCCTAAAGGAAAGCAGGGAGGTGGAGCACGGTAGACTGAACTTGATCATGGGCAATAGGAGATCGTCCCCTGTTACCAAGATTGGAGTTTATAGTTTAGTGCTTAGTAGTGAAGTTTGTATAGATTTATTAGATTGTTGCTATTCGCCAGAAATGGCAAGAAATATTATTTCATTTCACGCATTATTCAGACAAGGATTTCATTTTTCATTTGATAATAATATTGGATCTATTTCTGTTTTCAAAAATGGTATTTTGAATTTTACTGCTTATCCTTGTGATGGTGTGTATGAAACTGTGAAATGTGTTGACAATCTAGGACAAAGTGTAAATTATATTGATTCTACTAGTAATGTGGAAAAGGCATGTCTGTGGCATAGTCGCCTCGGGCACATCAGCAAGAAACGCATCGCCCAACTCCAAAAGGATGGAGTGTTGGAATCATTCGACCTCAAGTCGGATGATGTATGCGAATCTTGTCTGTTGGGCAAGATGACTAAATCACCTTTCAAAGGGTCTTTTGAAAGAGGTGAGGGTCTATTGGACATCATTCACACGGATGTGTGTGGTCCATTCAGATCAACCACAAAGGATGGCTCGCGGTTCTACGTGACTTTTACCGACGATTTTAGTAGATACGGTTACATCTACTTGATCAAGCACAAGTCGGACACCTTTGAAAAGTTCAAAGAGTTTAAGAACGAAGTAGAAAATCAATTAGGCAGGAAGATAAAGATGCTCAGATCCGACAGAGGCGGAGAGTATCTAAGTATCGAGTTCCTAGACTATCTAAAGGAATGCGGAATAGTTTCGCAGTTGACACCTCCCAGGACACCACAGTTGAACGGTGTTGCAGAGAGGCGCAACCGAACCCTGTTGGACATGGTTCGTTCCATGATGAGTCGAGCTTCACTTCCCATTCACTTCTGGGGGTATGCCTTAGAGACTGCCGCCCATATCCTCAATCTTGTCCCAACTAAGAAGGTTGCAAAAACACCTCATGAGATGTGGACGGGGAAAGCTCCCTCGTTGGCACATATCAAGGTCTGGGGTTGTGAGGCTTTCGTTAGACGAGAGACTCAAGACAAACTCGCAGACAGAAGCGAAAGGTGTTTCTTCATTGGTTATCCCAAACAGTCCTTTGGATATCTATTCTACAGACCGAGCGAGGACGTGGTCTTTGTAGCTAGACGAGCAGTCTTTCGAGAGAGAGAGCTTGTATTCAAAGAGGACAGTGGGAGTACCATTGATCTGGAAGAAATTCAAGAGTCATCAGATGACGCAACCTTAGGAGAAACTAGCAACCAACATGAGGAAGAAGTTCCTGTTGGTCCGACAGATGTATCCTTACCTCTTAGGCGTTCTGGTAGGGTTAGCATGCCACCCGAGTTTTATGGATTCCATATAACTTCGGATGGGGACACGTTTGTCAGTGATAGGACACTGATAAATTTGGATGAACCAGCTAACTACCAGGAAGCAGTGGCGGGCCCTGAGTCTGCCAAGTGGAAAGAGGCCATGGATAGCGAGATCAAATCCATGTATGACAATCAAGTTTGGAACTTGGTTGACAATGTACCGGGTCGAAAGACAGTCGGGTGCAAATGGATCTTCAAGAAGAAGACCGACATGGACGGAAAGGTACACACTTTCAAGGCAAGACTGGTTGCGAAGGGCTTTACTCAAACCCCAGGGGTTGACTATGACGAGACCTTCTCACCAGTAGCTAAGATAAAGTCTATTAGGATTATGCTGGCCATAGCTGCATTTCATGACTATGAAATTTGGCAGATGGACGTAAAAACCGCTTTCCTTAATGGGAAGCTGACTGAGGATGTTTACATGAATCAGCCAGAGGGTTTTGTCGATGCAAAGTATCCTAATAAGGTGTGTAAGCTTGAGAGATCAATCTACGGATTGAAGCAAGCTTCTCGCAGCTGGAATCTTTGTTTCCATGAGAAAGTCAAAGAGTTTGGTTTCTCTAGGAGCGAGGATGAGTCCTGCGTATATGTCAAGGCTAGTGGGAGTATAGTCACCTTTCTGGTGCTGTATGTCGATGACATACTGCTCATGGGAAACAATATTCCAACCTTGCAAGATGTTAAGGCTTGGCTTGGGAAATGTTTCGCCATGAAGGACCTAGGAGAGGCTGCCTATATTCTTGGGATTAGAATATTGAGAGATAGGAAGAAAAGACTAATTGGACTTAGTCAGGGTACATACTTGGAAAAGGTACTAAAGAGATTTAGTATGGAAAATTCCAAGAAGGGAGAGCTACCTATCCAAAGTAATGCGAAGCTGAGTAAGACTCAAAGTCCGAGTACAGACGAGGAAATAGCTGAGATGAGTCGAGTACCATACGCTTCGGCTGTGGGATCGATCATGTACGCTATGACGTGTACTCGCCCTGACGTGGCTTTTGCCTTGAGCATGGTCAGTCGGTACCAGGGTAACCCTGGAAGGGCGCATTGGATAGCTGTGAAAAATATACTCAAGTATCTGCGAAGGACCAAGAACATGGTGTTAGTCCTCGGTGGCAGTGATACCTTGAGAGTTGAAGGATATACAGATGCCAGCTTTCAGACGGATAGAGACAGTGGTCGGTCTCAGTCAGGCTGGGTATTCCTTTTGAACGGTGGAGCAGTTACTTGGAAAAGTTCCAAGCAAGAAACAGTGGCTGATTCTACGTGCGAATCAGAGTACATAGCAGCAAGTGAAGCGTCAAAGGAAGCGGCTTGGCTGAAGAACTTTATCGGTGACCTTGGAGTAGTCCCGAGTATTCAGGAGCCCTTGGAACTGTTCTGCGATAATGAAGGTGCGGTCGCCTTGACAAAGGAACCGCGAGATCATGGAAAGTCCAGACATATCGACAGAAAGTACCACTACATCAGGCATAGGGTAGAAGAAGGTCACCTCCTTGTAAAGAGGGTATCATCGGAAGATAATCCTGCAGATCCCTTGACAAAGGCTCTGAGTAGGATTAAGCATAATCAGCATGCTAGGAGCATTGGATTAAGAGATGATATAAGTTTTAGTAATTAGATAGATTTCGAAACTTGTAACAATGTATTGTATTTGACTCTTGTGATTTAATAATAGAGATTTATTATGGTTTACTACTCTTGTCAGTACTTTATCATTGTGTTTCAAATTTTGCATGTTTTACTTCCTGAATAATTAGATTATTCAAATATCCACAGTCGATTACACTTTAAGGGAGTAAGTGTGAAGGAAGACTGTCATGAATTGGTAATAGATTGTCTAAGGAGTTAGACATTGCAATTGGATTGCTGCACCATTCGTGAGTACTTGGAAATGGAGATTTGAGTATTGGATAAACCCGCGCTCAATGGATTGCTTCATGGATTACATCACGAGCAATGTTGAGACGATAATATCTTTTGATCTTTAAGCTAAGACATATGAGTTATGATTTATTAGACGGTTGTTCATTGATAATACGAAAACGCATCGGTAACTCGGTGTTATAAAACGTATTGTTGTGGGTAATTTGTCTGGTAAAAGACATAAGTATATGAGTCAAAGCTTATTCGTCCCTTGACCCTAACGGGAAACAGATATCTGTAGGCCTCTCGATGATTTTGAAGTTGACTAAAATGGTTGGCCAACCGGGACTAAATTGGTAGTCTAAGAGTCATATGCAAATCGGAAATCGAGGAACAGTGAATCAGACCAGATTGATTTTATCCATGTCTTGAGTCTGAAAAATATCTTGTTGGACGGAGGATCATCAGATCACTTATCTATGGACAGGACTGATTAGATCAGAGTTTGGCATTGGTTTCTAGGAAGCTACAAGTGCTGGTTAATTAGAGGCTAAATTGGTAATTATAGTCATAGACTTATCCAAGTGGGAGACTGTTGGATTAGGTGTCTAAGCCATGACTAATAATTAGTATTTACCTAATTAATAGAAGCACAGTCCATTTGGGTTGCCCTCATGGCTGGAGGTTTGGTAGGAAATTCGATAGAGAGAAAGGTTGATTTATTATGGGATTAATAAATCAACAAGAATTAAATATATGGTTTATTAATATATTAAAGTGATAATATATTAATTAGAAACTATATTAATTAATTAGGAATTAATCCAGAATTAATTGGATTTAATTTGGGGATTAAATTAATTAATTAAAGGTGCAGGGACTAAAACTGTAATTATTCAATAGTTGAGTAAGTGGCAGTATGACAGTGACCAGTGGAAGTCGAAATCCATATATGGAAATATATGAATTTCGAAATTGATAATAGAGGATAAATAGGAGTTTGAATTATAAGATAAAAGGTTTATCTTATTTGAATTCAAAAGGGTTTATCTCTAAGGCTTATCAGTTAATCATCTGGAAACTATAAATAGGGATCCCTGGCACCACATATGAATTCGCCACTTTCAAAGAACCCTCTCAAGAATTCGATTTCCATATTCCTCCAGTTTGGGTGTGACTTCCATTTGAGGCAGGATAGTTTTGCTGCTCAGCTTCAAGAAATAAAGGTTGGTTTTTCTGTTTGATCTTTAGTTTCTTTTTCTGGCCTCTAGGTTTTTGTTATATGTTCAATTAGAAGAAAACATAGATCCTTATAGGTTGCATGTGAACTTAGGTTATTTAGTTCATGGATTGCTTAAAACCTTTCAATATTAACATATACATTCATATTCCCAAGTGGGACAAAATCTGCTGAAACAGGATAGCCTGTACGAAAAACGACATAACTCACTCTAGGAAAATCGAAACGACTCACCGCTTTTTGATTTAGAAACTAAACATCTGTAGCTTTCTTTTCATGTATGGCACACAATTTTTGGCCTTGTAGATTTGTACAGTTTTACAGTTTAAGTTGACGTAAAAATTCTGTCAGAATACTGTCTTACTTTCATTCTTATAAGTTATGAGATTATATAACTTATGAAATTACAATTTCATATACTTAAGGTCATTCTTTAACCCATTAAGCACTTAATTCATTGGTAATCCTCAAGGGAATCATTCCAAGACCTCATCTAACCATTCTTTATAGGGTTTCAACCATGGAATCAATGATTCCATTCCATGTTCAAAAATGACCCGTTACTTCATTTTGCATCAAAATCAGATGGAACCACAAACAAACAACACCAAATGTTTTCTTATATCTAAGTCAACATTTGTGACTTAACAAAAAAATTAAAATCATTGTAAATCTGTTAAACCCAAAATCTAGGGTTCTTGAGTTCAAAAATCACCATTCTTGAAATTAACAACATGCAATGGATGTAATGTGTTTCTTTGATGATTAGAACACTAATTAATAGATAGAATCATTGAATTAATCTCATCCATAAACTGAAATTCGGATCACAGTAAACACCCAACAAGAAAATTGGGTTTTCTAGCTTAAGAAGATGATATATTACTTAGGGTTTATGAATTTACCTTCAACTCGTCCCAAATCAGAAAAATCAGAAGTGTTCTTGACTATCTTTATGAAAATCGGACCTGTAGGAGATTCTCATCAACATTATCTTGCCAAATTCAACATGCATTAATGGTTTTGAACTTAATGAGATAGGGTTCCAATAATTAAACCATTACCTTTTCAAAAATCTGTCCAAAGCTCAAGAAATCCAAAGTGTAGTCGTTTTGAACATGACATCAGACCAAGAACACTCTCCCCTTTCTCTACTCGATCTCGTCCTACGATGTGTCTTCTCGACCCTCT
The DNA here is from genome assembly GCA_023525715.1 of Cichorium intybus. Taxonomy (NCBI): domain Eukaryota; kingdom Viridiplantae; phylum Streptophyta; class Magnoliopsida; order Asterales; family Asteraceae; genus Cichorium; species Cichorium intybus. The sequence goes on from JAKNSD010000032.1 coordinate 137,631, forward strand.
TGATTTTAATTTTTACACACTAGTGTGTGTGTCGAGTTCCTCCTTCTCAAGCTCTCGTCTCCCTCTCTTTCTGATTTCGTATGCGTGACCAAAGGGAAAAGGCGAGACCTACAGACATTCTTAACCCATTGGCTGATTTAAATGAGAAATGACAAAAATGCCCACCCCTTTCCAGGCTTTAGACTAAGACGAGTCCTATTAGTCTAATTTTTACTTGATTTTATAAGACTAAGACGAGTCCTCTTAGTCTAGAAATTTCCAGCTTCTCTTTATTTATTTATTTGTTTCGACTTTGCAGGGGCATAACTTCTTCGTACAAAATCCAAAACTTGCAAACTTTATACCTTTAGAAAGGTGGGAACGAGCTCTACAATCTTCCCCTACTGTGTTTCGTCTGGATCTTAGTGGATTTTCAGTTATTAACCCTTAAAAATGACTCCTTGGTCATTTTTATCACTTTTGGGCCATTTTAAAACCTCCATAACTTTTTCGTTATAACTCCAAATAACTCGATTCTTTTTCCTATATTCTTATTACATTGAAATCTAACAAAGTCTCTTTGATGACGTTTTCCCCATTACTTTTAGATTTCTAGATATTAGTTTTTAAAGATTGTTCAATAAAGATTTCACTTTTAGTCCTTTATTTCCCCTTTTTGCTCTTGGGTCGTTAAAACAAATTTTCTAAATGAAGTAAGACTTCATTTTAACTTAAAAGAAGGTCTTAACATCTAAGTTCCATAATTTTTACATTATTTGATGATTTTGCCCTTGCACTCTATAAGAAATAAATGCAAACTTTAGACTTTTAAATATCAATATACTTAGCTTAAAGCCCTTATTTCATATATTAAAATTTTAGGTTGTCACAATTATCTACCCCTTAAAAGGATTCCGTCCTCGGAATCATTATATGGAAAGGGAATTAACTTGCAACTACATAATTCCACTTGGACTTATACTGCTACCAAATCCTCAACCAAATTCTTGCTTCATATTCCCATTGCCTTTTGCAATCCTTGTTATAATCATCCCTTGTTATATCATTCAACCTTATCTATCTTGATTCTTTTGCTTAGCTTAATATCACTAAGATATATTCCATTTAAGACTTGGACAACTTCCTTAATCAATTTTTTTATGGTAACTTTGACTTTTCAAAGTCAACATGCAATTCTATTACTTTCTCCTCACTAATTCATACCCAAACATGTTAAATTCTTAAACACTCTTGCTTTCTACTAATCAAGTGCACTAGTATTCACATAATAGAGTTTTGGACTATTTATCCAAAATATCATTCTACTTTACTACTCATACTTACTTCCAATCGTTAGACTTTTTATTCATAAGTCTTTCTTTCTTTTGTACTCTTACATATTACTTTACTTTGACTAATACTAAATGGTTCCTTAAAAACAACTTACCATGATACAATTATCAGTTAGATGTTTCCATAATTATCCAATTAGACTACGGACCATACTACGTTCCATATTTCTTGACCATTCTAATTGGTTATCTTGATTATGGTATTTCAACATATGTGATATCACAGATGATTAGAGATTCATGTATTTCATTTCATCATACACATACCAGATTTTACTCACTATCCAAAACTTCTGTAACATTCTATCTCGACATTAGAGTTCCAACATTTGTATATGAACTTCATTACTGATGACTACTCTTAAAATATCATACAATATCCTTAGACAACTTTTGAACTCTTTGCTGAACTTAATTTATCATGTCTTGAAACTTATACTTGCTCCCCTTTCTATCAATACAGTCATCATAAGACCAAACATCCACGTCTTCCCATCTACCCCTTAAAAGAAAATAATGATATTTTCTTTTAAGGTCTAATTCTCTATATTATTGCTATTCATCTCTTTTCACTTTACATTTATCTTTGAATAACTTTATAAATACCAAAAATCTTATTTCCATTCATCCTTAACCAATTCCATTCGTGATGCAATCAGATTACCATGTTGTTCATCATTATTCATACAAACCACCTTGCCAAAAGTCGCATCATCTTTAAGATAACCATATCACGGTGAGAAATTGTTAATCTCATCACAATCCATGAAGGATATTACTAGTAATCTTCAACCATGTGTTAATTCTAACTTACTAGCATGACAATCCTACTAACCCAAAGATGGTCAAAACATGCTCCCATAATAAGCTTCACAAACTATGATTTAAAAACTGACATCTTGAGCAATGTTTATTAATCATTGGGTAAAAATGTCAACACGTCTTAAAGGCATAATCTACACTCGCCAACAATGATCATTAGCTACTAATATGGACTTGTAGGACTTATAGTTCATAATGACTTCTTTGACTCAAAGTACTACATGGAAAGAATGACATACCTTAATTACTTTAAATTGTTGTCGCAAAATCGTCACATGTATCAACTTCCTTCTTGATCTTCAGAATCCAATTATCATGGTTAAACACAATAGGAAAAATGAGCTTTCACATACTACACGTTGCTTCACGATCTTCAAATTCCAATTCAAATCCTTAATCAAGATTTGACAACTTTTATCAATTTCCTTATTTCATGTTCTTATAATTACATTATAATAAGGAAAAATACTTAAGATCTCATAATCTTGGACACCTTTACATATTTCATTTCTTTCCCCTTTTGGTAACTTACTTTGTTATATTACTCATTACAGCACTATATTTATGACTTAACCGTTGTTCAACCTTTAAATGCCTCCACTTATTAATTTCATTCGGCTTAGGAAGTCATAACTTCCCAATTTATGATTGTACTCTTATTCTTACTGTTGATTTCTTGCCCAATATTTGGTTACATATTTTACTTTTATATTTCTAATCAACATACCATGACCTTTAATAATTATTCTTGAATTTCCACGATGTCCTTAGATGACACAGCATGAGATCACATTCTGCCTTCCTTTCTCACTTGTTCCCCGACACTATAACACATCTTTAAATCTCACACTACTTGTTACAACTTACATTTTTTTATTAACTGACCCATACTTCTTTCTTGATTATATTTTGTTCACATATCTAATCGTATATTCCAATCTTTCTTTACTTCAGTCATTGTAATGACACGACTTTAATCTTTATTCCATAATCTTAATTCATTTTCGTTAGACAACAGAGTTCTTAGCTACACAAACTTATAAAGATTTGTATAACATAGTTACCTTTCTTTGGTTTCATACTTAGTAAAATGATTGACATATTACATATTAATCATACTTTTCTTAGTGGTTTCTTTCATACTTCCTCTTGTTCTTATATAGATACTTTATAGTGGTAGCCAACCCATTAGAGATATCTCAACTGTCTTAATCGATTCAATTTGAGTTTTCCTAACTCCATTGCACATACTCATTATATTACTTTTAATACTTTTAGTTATACTTGATTTTATCACATAGGTATAATACTCCTATCTCATTCAACCTTTCCTCATATATCTCTTACCAGTTTCCCGTGATTCCGTCATGATTCAACCAAACTCAAATACATATCATGTGATTATGATAATACGGGCCCATATTATCATAACCACCTATACATATTTGATTATGGCGCCCCACTTGGTCTCATGGTTCGCTGGTTCAAGTTAACTTATCACATCACATAAGTTATATATACATTTATTAACTATTAAGCTAATCTTATTGCTTATAAGCAGATACTTACTTAATGGCGAACCATTACAAAAATAGACACATAGTTCCTTAACAACCTAGTCTTATCTTATACTTGGCAGTCTAACCACCCTATAGGCTTGCAACCTATATTAGGATATTAGGTTCAACAACCTATCTTACGATACATCCTATCATAACCCTTACTTTCTTGCTTACGGTCTTATCTTAAGTCCGTAGTCTCACTTAATCCTCACACAGTTTAAGCCTAGGTTCGAGTCTCGATGACACGCCTAGGTCGTCGTGCGGTCAAAAATAAGAAAAACCTAACACACACACTAGCATAGTGGTAGTCAGGGTCGATCCGCAGGAGCTTTGTGGTTAGACCAGATGACAGATTACCAACTTGTAGTGTCACACTACAGTTGGAGGACCTAGTTTCTAAGTTCTCAACTACCCAAAAGCAATAACCAAACAAAGTCAATCCAAGCATAAGCTAAACTCAACTCAAACAAGCCTAGTTACTTTCTGAAATCAGAAGTGCATCTCTGAATCAGAAGCAATCAAAGGCATCCAAAATATCCAAACAAAACAAGGTATAACCTAAACCAACAGCTACAGCCCAACTGAACAGTTACTGGCCATAGTTCAATACCTAAGACTAACCTAGTTGGCTACTAATTTCAGCAAGGGAAACAGTCCCAAACAAGGTCAAAATAACATCCAAACACAACCCAAACAAATACAATCAAACACAAGCATCAAAACACCGAAAAACTAAGATTAATTGTAACCAAATGATTTTCATTAACCAAAACTGAATTCCAGTGGTCCAATACAGTAACCAATTATGTAAAACAGAAAACTAAAGTGCTCAAAGTCAGTGGTTGTCACTCCCAAAGACCATAGCTACAAATGTTACTTACTACCAAAAGGAAATTAAATTATAAAACCTGAAATGCCAAAAGATGGTTGCTGAAAACGAATTCTTGGAGTCAAAGAGCCTCTACGGTCGATTCTTCACTAGGGTTTTGCTCGGGTTTTCGGCTGTAAATGCCTCTATTTATAGTTGAAATTTATCGCAGTCGTGCCGCGTATTTAAGTGAACCGCGGCGTGCGTACTTATCTTCTCCCGTTTTCTTCAGCCTTTGAATTTGGTTCACCACCTTGAACCCGCGTCGCGTCTTCTTGATTCCGCAGCGCGCGTACGTGTTTTCCTGATTTTATCTTCTTTTCCAAACTTTCTCCAATTTGCACGCTTTTAGTCCCTGTTTTCATTCTTTTCTTCTAAACAAGTCCTGGCACGAAAAGTGAGAATACCAAGATATATCTGATATAATTTCATCAAGAATAGGGCTCAACAACGCCTAAAATACTTTATATCAATAGGCGTTGTCAAACACCCCATACTTGTGCCTTGCTTGTCCCCAAGCAAGAGAGTTTTTAATAAATTCTAACTAAGACTCAAACAATTTTTGACTGTATTTAGTTTCAAAGATTATTGCTACATGAGTTAGAGTGGAATAGTTCTCGAAAACATAATTGAATTGTTCTTTGGAACTCATGGCTTTCTAGAGAACCCTTGATTACAAACTTTCTGTACACAATGAAGTGTACTTACTCATTCAGATTCTAAAGGCCATTAAGGAATTGTCCATGACTTTCGATGCTGTCCGTGTAGCGAGCTTTCGGAAATACCATCCCAGACCAGACGATCTTAGGTAGCAAGGTGCATAAGCCCCACCCATTTTAGACCTACCGGCTCGAACAACAAAGGCCACAGATTGACATTTCCTTCCTAAATTCCAATCCTAAAACAACTCAATCTTCTAAACTCATAAAACTCAACTTATTTGACTAACTAATTGCATGATCACAAATAAACAGTATTTCTTGAAAAATACTAATGCTATCACAATCACAAACCATTCGTTTCAAAATTACAATTTAATAAAAAATTTGAAAAAGTTGCTAAAAATTTGAAAATTGGTCATTTCTGCAAAAATTTCAAAAAAACTACTCCTTCGACCGTCCACACCCCACACTTAAAACCGTACAACGTCCCCATTGTACAAAAATTATTTTTAGAACAAGGGAGAAAAGAGTTACCCCTTTTGGACAGTAGATTGCTTGGTTGGTACTCGGTATCACAGGTACAAATTCGAACAAAACAGAATTCTTGATTTCCGCATTCCGGAGTTGTAGCGCTATAGTGAACACGCCGGTGGTCAAGACAAGTGGAGGGGGTACGGTGACCCCACACTTGTTTGAGACAACTCCTTCTCATTTGGCATAACATGCATGACCCAACAAAACATTAAAACCAAACATGACAAATATAAAATATAAACAGACAAAATATAAAGGTGTGTCATAGATTCAGTACATATATCCCAAAAAATAAAAGAAAAAGAAAAAGACATCAACTGCCACCTGGTGGCCTGGAGGATCCAGCCTCGTGATCGTGGGCTCTGGCTGGGAATGGTCGGGGGCGCTGACCCTGCGCTGATGCGATCTGTAAAAAGTACCTCCCCGATCCACTTAAGCTGGTCCTCAATCCTCGTGACTCTGACCTCCTGTGGCTGTGGCTCTGCTGGCGCTGGTGCGGGTGCTTTCCGGCGTCTCCTGCCAGGCTGAGCGTATGCCGGCTGGGGGTCCTGGGGTGGCTCTGTCGGTGCCCGGATGAACTGTCCCGGGCGCTGCTGCTCGATCAGCCCCATCTTCTCCAGAGCTCGCGCAGTAGTGCGAGATGGAGGTAAAGCGGTCAAGGTGGCAACAGTCCTGGCAGTGAGGATCCGGTATGATCGGGCCAGGCGGGTGATGAAGTATCCCCGGCCCAGAGGACTGCTGGTAGAGGCACCCGTCGCACGGGTGGATAGGGCGACTGCTAGGGCGTAGGGAAGGTGGATGAACCTGGAGGGGTCGAGGAGAACCCAGAAAAACGTCATGTCCTCCCCAGACACCTTCTCGCCCCCTCCCGCTGCGTGATGGAGGTGGAGACGATGCGGTGCATGAGGCGGTGGAGTGGGTCGCGGAGGTGGCTCTCCCGGGAGGTCCCTGCCTCATAGATAATGTTGGACAACGGTGCCCAAACCTCCATGTTGGCAGCCCGCTCCGGCTGCCCCTGAATACATGCCTCGAAGAACTGGGGAAAATGGCGGTGCTGGAAATCCGCCTCCACGTATATCCCCGTGCGTCTGGCGAACTCCCGAAGGCTGCACTCCCGGTGCACGCCTCCCAACCTAAATCGGATCAACCTTGCCCGCGGGTCTGTCGCCCTCGGCGCGTACTCAATGGTGGAAAGGAACTCCAGGAGGAGCTCCGTATATACGACATCCTCTTCGGTGGCCATGATCCTGTCCCAGTCCCGACATGTGAAGGATGCATCCCCATGGGCCCAGGTGCGGTGTAGAAACGGCTCTATCTCGCCCCATAACCTGGCCTCCCCAAGGAAGGCCCTGTCAATAACGGTCGCCTCAAGAACCCGGCGACTCGTCAAAGCGTCTCTCCGCGATCTGTACTCAGTAGCGGCCCCTGGCCCCTCTGGAAACCAGAGGAATTCGTGGTTTAGTCTGAACATGATCGTAGTAGTGGCAAGGAAATGAGCAAGAAAAAACACGAGAATTTTTGTTGATCAGAGCTCCGAGTCGTGGTGTGTGTGAATAGTGTCGCGGCTTACCTTAATATAGGAGGAAACCGACCGATCGATTCCGGCGTCACGCAATTGCAAGACCCGCCGCGCGCGTGTCACCAAAACAACCCCTGCGCATCGGGTTGGTTTACGAACCCGCGTCGCGCAAGTAAGAAAACCGGGGCGCGGTCATTAAAATTTTAAATTCTTCACACGACCCCACACTTGCCTTAGACCATTGGTACCTGCAATTAATGATAAGATTTTTCCTAATTATTTCTAGGAAATACAGAACCTAACCTATGACACGATGGGTTGCCTCCCAACAAGCGCTAAGTTTAACGTCTTCAGCCAGACGTGGAACTCCTCCTTCTATTCTTCCTCTGCTGGAAGTTCTGATGGCATCTGCTTAAACCCGGGTATTAAATTATGGGCCATCATTAACATTAGGGATGTGAGCTGAGTCATTCTATCGCTCACTCCACTAATCCATTGCTATTGTGATTCCAGAAGCTTGAAAACTTTTTCTTCCCCTTCTCTTGATTCTTTCTCGTATTGCTGGTGTCTCGCTTCTAGCATCTCCATTATATCCAGCAACTGCTCCTTATCAATAGTGGCCAATGGGTGGTTCCTTGTTTCCTTCAAAATCTCTTCCTTTCCTCCTTCCCCCGTTCGCGTCCAAATTTTTTCTTTGCTCCTGATCCCTGGCTCCATTAACATACTTTTGTCCAGTTGTTTGCCATTATTTTCTGACGGTAAAGATACAGGATTTCCGAAGACATTCAGACTTCTCTTTCGTGTCCCAAAGGAGATGTCCACATCCCCCGTCTTGCAGTCAATTACCGCGCCAGCCGTAGCTAAAAATGGGCATCCTAAAATGAGCGCAGGCGCGTCGTCCAAGCTTTCATACTCCATGACCAAGAAATCTACAGGGTAGAAGAAGTCTCCAACCTTGACTATGACATTAGTCAATTTCCCCCGGGATACCTTTGTTGACTGGTCAGCCAGCTGTACTACAACTTTTGCTGGCTCTATTTCTTCATTATTGTACTTATCATACAAGTATCCTGGCAACACATTTACACTTGCTCCCAAATCCAGCAAGGTGTTTCGAATGACCACGTCTCCTACAGTAGTGGTGATCAGTGGCGATCCAGGGTCCCTCTCCTTTTTGGGCAGTGTTCCCAACAACGCCTCACTGGCCTTAATCGTCAATCTAACGGTGTCTGGTGTGGGAGTCTTACTTTTTTCATTTCTTTCACACATCTCCTGAAGGATTCTTGTATCCTCAAGAGCATCCTTAAGTTCATCCCACAGCGGTTGGTTTATCAAAGGCCCTCTTGGTTTGGATACTTCTTGTTTCCTCTTCCCTTTCTTATCTTTCTTCTTCTGCTTGATTCCTGCTACCGTCGACTGCTCTTCTTCCTGAACCTCTGTGTCCTCCTGTGGTTGAGTTCCCTCCTCAACAGGAATTTCTTTTTCCTTACCTTCCTCTTGAATCTCCTTAGTCTCCTTCTTCTCCTGGACTGTTTCTCCTTTTTCAAACTCTTCTTTACTTCCTGAATCCAATAAGTCCTCTAAAGTAACTTTTCTCCATTCAGCTTCAACAGTATTCACGTGCTCTTTCCCGGCTCGCTGATTGTGGGTCGGATTAACTTCCGTAGTACTTGGCAACTTCCCATTGTCCCTTTTTTGCTGATCCTCGGCCATTTGTCCAATTTTCCTTTCCACGTTTGCAATAGCTTTTGCATTGGCCTGGGACTGCTGCTGAGCGGCATTGAACATTTCATACATTTTTGCAATCATCTCTTCTTGAGTTCCTGGGGCATTGTTGACAGCATTGTTGGGCCCCCTATTATTATTGTTACTATTCCCACTTGCATTTCCATTATTGTTTGCAGGCTGGTATGACCTAGGCTGATTAGATGATTGACCTTTGTAATTATTCTGGCTCTGGTTGTTGAAATTCTGCCGATGCCCTTGATTATATGGTCTGTAGGGTCGTCCATTGTTGTACTGACCTTGACCATGGCCATGAACTTGGTTTTCCTCCTGAACCTTCGGTCCTCCTTGACCTCCTTGTGATTGACCCTGCGGTCCATTCTGCAACGTTGACATGAGCCTGTCAAACTTCTTATTCAAGTCACTTATTTCCTTTTTTACTTCTTTCTTCCAATCAGCATCAGCTCCCACTGCTGCTGCTGTGCCTACAGTCTTTCTTGTAGAAAAGTTTGCTTTGGAGCCATTGCTTAACTGCTCCAAGAACTGCCAAGCTTCCTCTGGATCTTGCCACATAAATGTCCCGCTTGACGAGGCATTTATCATAGCCTGATGTGTTTCACTGACTCCTTCAAAGAACAACTTCACTAACTGTCATTTAGGAATCTCATGATGTGGGCAGGATCGTAACAACTCCTTTAACCTATCAAACGCTTCGTGGAAAGCTTCTCCTAGTTTCTGCTGGAAGTCCTGAATGACCCTCCTGATCTCCGTTGTTTTGCTTGCTGAATAAAATTCTTGTAGGAACTTGGCCTTGAGCTAATCCCATGTGGTAATGCTGTTTGATGGCAAAGACGTAAACCAATATTTGGCTTTGTCTTTAAGAGTGAATCGGAATAACCTAAGCCTGAAGATGTTCCTATTGACATTCCTAGGGGTATTAGCATTGGCAATCGCTATAAATTCATATAAGTGATTATACGGGTCATCCTGCTTGTACCCCGTAAACTCTGGCAATATTCCTAACAACTAAGGCCTTATTTCTACTTGAGATTCAATATTGTCCGGAATATTAATTGGCGACGAATCATTATATTCCCGTGGCTGGAAATGTGATGCAACCGATTGCCTTCTCGGTTGTGCAAAATATAAAGATTGAGCAGGATTACCGTAAAGATGATCGTTATAATTTTGCTGACCTTGTGGTGGTGGATATTGTGGTGCTCTCCGCAGAGGTCCTCGACCTCGACTCCTTGGTTGCTGAGGTGCTGGTGGCATCCATCCCTCGTTTTCTTCATCATATCTCTCCTCCTCCTCTGGATATTGGTACTGTGACTGAGGAGGTTGTGGATATTGTGTAGGTTGTGTAGGTTGGAATGTGGGTTGAGGTTTAAAAAGAACTGGTTGTGGTTGAGAAAATGATTGAGAGGTTGGTGTCTGTTGTCTAGAAACTGGGGTGCCATCACGGGTCAGCTCTCCCCAAGACATTGCAGAGGTAAATGGATTGGTGGATTGTGGTTGTGATACTGGTGAAAATGGTGGAATCGATGGCGGAGTGCATGATGGTATGGGTGCAGGGGCTGAAACTGCACCACCAGAAGCACTCGTGCTCCCGAACTGAAACTCTGAAATTGGGGGAATAAAAGACATCCCCGTTGCCTCACCTGATGGTTCCTGGGCAACACCTACTGTACTACTACTAACTTGACTAAAACTCATGATATTCAAACGCCTACAGGCACGGATTTTGCGCGCAGTTCGCTCAATCTCTGAGTCAAAATGCAATGGGGATAATTGCTCACCTCTGCGGGTACGCATGCACTAATGCAACATGCCCGAAAAATCAAAAACCAGAAACTAACCAAATGAAACTCCAGAAAATCAAGAAACAAGTTCCTACTAATCACCTAATCTAAGCTCACAGCTCCCCGGCAACGGCGCCAAAATTTGACACGCCTAGGTCGTCGTGCGGTTAAAAATAAGAAAAAACTAACACACACACTAGCACAGTGGTAGTCAGGGTCGATCCGCAGGAGCTTCGTGGTTAGACCAGGTGACAGATTACCAACTTGTAGTGTCACGCTACAGTCGGAGGATCTAGTTTCTAAGTTCTCAACTACCCAAAAGCAATAACCAAATAAAGTCAAGCCAAGCATAAGCTAAACTCAACTCAAACAAGCCTAGTTACTTTCTAAAATCAGAAGTGCATCTCTGAATCAGAAGCAATCAAAGGCATCCAAAACATCCAAACAAAACAAGGTATAACCTAAACCAATAGCTACAGCCCGACTGAACAGTTACTGGCAAAAGTTCAATACCTAAGACTAACCTAGTTGGCTACTAATTTCAGCAAGGGAAACAGTCCCAAACAAGTTCAAAATAACATCCAAACACAACCCAAACAAACACAATCAAACACAAGCATCAAAACACCGAAAAACTAAGATTAATTGTAACCAAATGATTTTTATTAACCAAAACTGAATTCCAGTGGTCCAATACAGTAACCAATGATGTAAAACAGAAAACTAAAGTGCTCAAAGTCAGTGGTTGTCACTCCCAAAGACCTTAGCTACAAATGCTACTTACTACCAAAAGGAAATTAAATTATAAAACCTGAAATGCCAAAAATGGTTGCTGAAAACGAATTCTTGGAGTCAAAGAGCCTCTACGGTCGATTCTTCACCGGGGTTTTGCTCGGGTTTTCGGCTGTAAATGCCTCTATTTATAGTTGAAATTTATCGTAGCGGCGCCGCGCATTTAAGTGAACCGCGGGGCGCGTACTTATCTTCTCCCGTTTTCTTCGGCCTTTGAATTTGGTTCACTGCCTTGAAACCGCGTCGCGTCTTCTTGATTCCGCAGCGCGCGTATGTGTTTTCCTGATTTTATCTTCTTTTCCAAACTTTCTCCAATTTGCCCGCTTTTAGTCCATGTTTTCATTCTTTTCTTCGAAACAAGTCCTGGCACGAAAAGTGAGAATACCAAGATATATCTGATATAATTTCATCAAGAATAGGGCTCAACAACACCTAAAATACTTGATATCACTAGGCGATGTCACTCGACACCTAATTCTCTTAAAATATGGCTCTGATACCAACTTGTAACACCCCATCTTTCTTACACCTTAATCGGTGTTAGCGTTTATAAAAAAACATTGTAAGTAAAATTTTGTACTTTTAAAAACTTTTCTCATGACTTTAAATCATAAGTTTTAAAACTTTGATCCCAACAAAAACAAATAAGTTTAAAAGTATTTAAACAAACTTTGGGGGTTACAAACTCAGATTAAAACAATCATAGTAAAGCAACATAACATCTCAAGCTAATGTCCCGTAATTTCAAAACCTTTCTACTGAAAATTCGGCATGACCTTTGGGCTAAATGGATAAAATCCATACTGATTCGACTTAAAATCAAAATAGCCCAAAAGCATTACGGAACATAGCAAGACTTTACAATACAACTACAAGTGTTGTTCTAACCATAAATATAACATCTCTCAACTACATATCATAACTATACCGCTTTAATGGTAATTCTATCTTCCAGTCTTCTTTTCTATCTATGTCCCCATGAGGTCTTCTAAGCCTTTTCTTTCTATCATCTGATGTCAGTCTTCCTGTTCCTGAGTACATAACATTTAAAACAAAGATACGTAAGACAAATATGTCTCGTGAGATACATGGGTTTTAGACTCAAAGAATTTATAAACATAACATATATCATTTTCAAACCCTTTGTAATCAAATCATGTAAAGACACTTTCTGTTAGATGGTTCATAAACAAATCATATTGTAATACTTGTCATCCAAAACTTTTATAATTGAAACATATTATCATTTGCTTGTAAAGCCTTTTCATAATAAATTAAATAACAATCTTATCAACATAAAACTTTCATTACTTAAACTTGACTGGTGTTCAAACCATTATGAACAGTTTTCATATAATGACACTAGTTGTCAAAACCTTTTGTACGTCATGTAAAAATATTTTGCTTTCAAAGTCTTTTAAACAATCAAGTAATAAAGCTAGTAATGCAATGCTTTTATTTTTCTTTCCTTTAGTTTGACTGGCATTTGAACATGATAGTATTTTTATACTTAGGGCCTTAATCACTCTTGGTGATACCCCAAGTCTGGACGAAGATGGTGAGAACATAATAAAACCATCTCAGCGTCATATCACATGCTTTGACTGGTATCTCAACATGTGTGCTTTTTATACTTAGGGCATTAACCCCAAGTCTGGACTAGGATGGAAAGAACATAATCAGTCCACCCTAGCGTCATATAGTTTTAGGAAATCTACTTCGCGAAGTGGTTGGTACCACCCCAGTAGACTCCACTGGATTCCATTGCGGGAACGTCATCCCCCGGGTACAAGAACATTTCCATTACTTCATATTGCTGTGCATTTCATATCATAATACCAGTCCATTAAAAACACATTGAGGCTAGATGCCCAAAACTTTCTTTCGTAACAATATGGCTTATTGCCTGTTGAAAATACGATAATCGATCTCCACGAGTAAGGTTTTTAAGCCGATTACTGTGTGACAGATATGTATTTTATCTATAATATGCGGAAATAAAATAAGAGTTGCGGAATAAAATAAAGCGGTAAATCTAAACTAGACAGTATTTAAATAGACAGAAAGCGGTAAATAAAGTAAATGTTAGAAGTTAGAGGTTAGATGTAATAAACGCCATTATCAACGATAAAGTGTTTTTACAATAAATAAAAAGGTTAGAAGTTAGAAGTTAGAAGTTAGATGTCTCGGTTAAATACAGTCCACAT
>JAKNSD010000032.1:156477-172210 GCA_023525715.1 Cichorium intybus
GTGCTTGTGATGCCAATTAAGTCGCCACCTCCACGATGCGAACACCGTCTCAATAGTGTAACACGTAGATATCTACGTGCATGATGCCCGCTACCTGGGCACCACTAAAGGTTGCCGGCAAAACGCGACCAAACCCACAAGCTTACAGGCCAACTCCGACTAACTCCGACTAGCACCGCCTATCAGCTCTCGACACCCCCTATATATACATATTGCACAAAAAGCAAACTGACAGGAACAGATACTGATTTTGCTGAGGCGGCATAATTTTCGAAAACAAGCCATGGTTGGGCACTATCCAGATGAATGATCGAGGAAAACAAGCCAAGGATCGAGGAAACAAGCCAAGGATCGAGGAAACAAGCCCATGATCGAGGTAAACAAGCCCATGATCGAGGTAAACAAGCCGATGATCGAGAAAAAAAAGCCAATGATCGAGTAAAACAAGCCAATGATCGAGGAAACAAGCCGATGATCGAGGTAAACAAGCCAATGATCGAGGAAACAAGCCGATGATCGAGGTAAACAAGCCAATGATCGAGAAAAACAAGCCACTGATCGAGGAAAACAAGCCAATGATCGAGGAAAACAAGCCAATGATCGAGGAAACAAGCCATGCTTTTTTTTTTATTTTGAGGCCGTCGTGCGGGGAAACAAGGAAAGGCGTGTGGGTCGTGGCCTTGTTCCCACGATCGTTGGGCATGGTTGGCCTTTGTTACCCGTGCTCGATCCAACCTCATGGGGCTTGGTCGCCACATCCCCGTGTCGGGCACCGATGGAGTGTAGTCTGACAATGCCTAGTGATATTACATATTTTAGTCGTTGTTGAGCTCTATTCTTAGTGAAATTATATCATATATCTCGTGGTATTCTCACTTTTCGTGCCAGTACTTGTTTGGAAGAAAATAATGAAAACAGGGACCAAAAGCGTACAAATTGGAGAGAGTTTGGAAAACAAGATAAAATCAGGAAAACACGTACGCGTGCCGCAAAATCAAGCACGCACGACGCGGATTCAAGGCGGTGAACCAAATTCAAAGGCCGAAGAAAACGGGAGAAGATAAGTACGCGCGCCGCGGTTCACTTAAATGCGCGGCGTGGCTGCGGGAAATTTCAACTATAAATAGAGGCATTTAGAGCCGAAACCCTGAGCAAAACCCTAGTAAAAAATCGACCGTAGAGGCTCTTTGACTCCAAGAATTCGTTTTCAGCAACCATCTTTTGGCATTTCAGGTTTTATAATTTAATTTCTTTTTTGTAGTAAGTAGCATTTGTAGCTAAAGTCTTTGGGGTGACAACCACTGACTTTGAGCACTTTAGTTTTCTGTTTCATATCATTGGTTACTGTATTGGACCACTGGAATTCAATTTTGGTTAATGAAAATCATTTGGTTACAATTAATCTTAGTTTTTCGGTGTTTTGATGCTTATGTTTGATTGTGCTTGTTTGGATTGTGTTTGGATGTTATTTTGACCTTTTTGGGACTGTTTCCCTTGCTGAAATCAGTATCCAACTAGGTTAGCTTTTAGGGTTTGAACCTTGGCTAGTGACTGTCCCTTTGGATCTTAGTTATTGGTTCAGTTCATACCTTGATTTGGGTTATGTTTGGATTGTTGAATGCCTTTGTTTACTTCTGAATTAGAGATGCACTTCTGATTTCAGAAAGTAACTAGGTTTGGGTTAAAGCTTAGCTTAGTCTATGCTTGTTTTGGAATTGTCTAATCTAGGTTATGAGTTTTTATGACAAGGGTTTGGAAACAAAAGTCCTCTGACTATAGCGTGACACTATAGTTGGTAATCTGTCATTTAGTATAACCACGTAGCTCCTGCGGATCGACCCTGACTGCCATTGTGCTAGTGTGTGTGTTAGGTTTTTCTTATTTTTGACCGCACGACGACCTAGGCGTGTCAAATTTTGGCGTTGTTGCCGGGGAGCTGTGAGCTTAGTTTAGGTGATTAGTAGGAACTTTTTGTTTTTTAATTTTCTTGGAGTTCATTTGGTTAGTTTTTGGTTTTTGATTTTTGTGGACGTGTTGCATTAGTGCATGCATACCCGCAGGGGTGAGCAATTATCCCCATTACATTTTGACTCAGAGATTGAGCGAACTGAGCGCAAAATCCGTGCTCGTAGGCGTTTAAATATCATGAGTTTCAGTTAGGTTAGTAGTAGTACAGTAGGTGTTGCCCAGGAACCATCAGGTGAGGCAACGGGGATGTCTTTTATTTCCCCAGTTTCAGAGTTTCAGTTCGGGAGCACGAGTGCTTCTGGTGGTGCAGTTTCAGCCCCTGCACCCATACCATCATGCACTCCACCATGGATTCCACCATTTTCACCAGTATCACAACCACAATCCACCAATTCATTCACCTCTACAATGTCTTGGGGAGAGCCGACCCGTGATGGCACCCCAGTTTGTAGACAGCAGACATCAATCTCTCAACCATTTTCTCAATCACAACTAGTTCTCTTTAAATCTCAACCCACATTCCAACCTACACAATACCAACAACCCCTTCAGCCACAGTACCAGTATCCGGAGACGGAGGAGAGATATGAGGAAGACGAAGGATGGGTGCCACCAGCACCTCAGCAACCATGGGACCGAGGTCGGGGACCTCCGAAAAGAGAACAACAACATCAAGGTCAGTAGGGACACAATGATCTTCAATGTTACGGTAATCCTGCCCGACCTTTGTATTTTGCACAACCGAGAGGGCAATCGGTTGCATCACACTTCCAGCCACGGGAGTATGATGACTCATCGCCCATCTATATTCCTGATGATGTAGAATACCATGTAAAAATTAGGCCTAATCTGATAGGAATACTAACTCAATTCAGAGGATACAAAACTGATGACCCATACAACCATTTGTATGAGTTCATATCTATCGCGAATGCTAATACTCCTAGAAATGCCAATAGGGATGCTTTTAGATTAAGATTATTTCCTTTCACACTAAAGGATAAGGCCAAATATTGGTTCACTTCTCTTCCATCTAATAGTATCACTAGTTGGGCTCAACTCAAGGCAAAATTTTTACAAGAATTCTACCCAGTTAGTAAAACCACAGAGGTCAGACGAGAAATTCAGAACTTTCAGCAGCAGCATGGAGAGGCTTTCCACGAAGCGTTTGATAGGTTGAAGGAGTTATTGCGATCCTGCCCGCATCATCAAGTTCCTAAATGGCAGTTAGTGAAGCTGTTTTTCGAGGGAGTTAGCGAAACACATCAAGCAATGATAAATGCCTCGTCAAGCGGGACATTTATATGGCTAGAGCCGGAAGATGCTTGGAGATTCCTGGAGCAGTTGAGCTTAGGATCGAAGGTTAGCGGAACCATGAAAGATAATACATTCTATGTAGCGAACATTGAAGCGGAAAGCAAGTGGAAGACAGAAATTCAGAAAGAGCTCAGTGCTGTGAGTAAGAAGTTTAATCAAATGCTCGCTAGGTTTCAGCAAGAGAAAGGAGCATATGTGTTGCATGGGCAAGTTATATGTAACACATGCGGGGGTATAGGACATAATCATAATAAGTGCTCAATGACTCATGAGGAGATTAGTCAAGTACATGGGTATGGTCGATTTCACAATGCACCGAGACCATTCCGCAACAATCAACAATGGGAAGCAAGGCAACAACCAATGAGGCAGCAACATGTGCAACCTACATCACCAGCGGGAGGAAGGAACATTGGTTTACAGGAAATCTTTGGAATGTTAGTCAAGCTTCAGGAAGTGGAGAAGTCTAATTCAGAAGCAATTCTGAAGTTAGGAAAATTGATTGTTAAGATGGAAGAGGATAGAGCTCAGGAATGGGCACAGACGTCAAAGGTACAAGTAAATGAGGTGATCATGCTTAGGAGCGGAAAGAAAGTGGATAATAAGGTTACAGCTCCGCTTGCGGACGAAGATAGTGATGTAGAAATAATTTTTGATGAAAAAGAAGAGATGGAGAAAGAAGAAAAGAAGGACAAGGAGGAGCGAGCGAAGAAGAAGAAGCAAACGAGTACATGGGAGAAAGGAGAATCAAGTGGAACAGTTCCTTTTCCTACAGCTTTGGAAAAGCCTAAAAAAAGACCATATAGGAAGAAGGGACCACAGGCAGAAGATATGTGGGAATTGTTCAGTCAAATTAAGGTTAACATTCATTAGTTAAACTCATTAAGGAAGTTCCCGCATATGCTAAGTTTCTTAAGGATATGTGCATACATAAGAAACATATTTTGTCCCATTTGCCTAAGATGATTAGCTTACCTGAGAACGTTAGTTCTATCTTAATGGACGCACTTCCTCCAAAGATGAAGGATCCGAGAGTTCCTCTCATCTCAGTAGATTTAGGAAATGTGCATATTAAAAGAGCTCTGTTAGATTTAGGTGCAAGTGTGAATATATTTCCTGGACAGTTATTTGACAAGCACGAGTTTGGCACCATGAGATCTACTAACGTAATTTTGCAATTGGCAGATAAATCTACAAAGATCCCCAGGGGGATGTTAGTTGATGTTATCATCAATGTGGGAGAATTTTATTACCCGGCAGATTTCCTAGTTTTGGACACCCGCCAGGCGACTAATGGAGAACAACCTACGATCATCTTAGGACGACCATTTTTGGCCACGGCCAACGCAAACATCACTTGTCGCACTGGAAAAATGGGAGTATCTTTTGGGAACCAGCAGGCCAAGATCAACATTTTCAAGGCTGATCCCAAGGGAAATAGCATGGAAGAAGAGGAGTGTTATCAGGTGGACATCATAGACGAGCTAGTATAGCAGTACACTCCAGAGGTACTTCAATCAGATGAGAGGGAGACTCAGGAAGAAGGAAGTGTTAAAAATGACAAACAGCAAGAAGGAGTAGAAGGAGAGAAAGGTTTAAGGTCTGAAGAATGCGCTCACATAGAGAAGTTACCGACAGAGATTCCAAGGACGCTGAAACCTTCTCTACAAGAACCACCGAAGCTGGAGTTGAAGCCGCTACCAGGACACTTGAAGTATGCCTTTTTAGGGGACAAGGATACTTTGCCCGTGATTTTAGCAGCAGACTTGACAGGAGAACAAGAAAAAGAATTACTCAAGGTATTGTCCAAACATAAGGAGGCCATTGGTTGGACAATCGTGGACTTAAAGGGAATCAGCCCAACCACGTGCATGCATAGGATCATCATAGAAGAAGGTGCCAAACCATAAACGGATACGCAAAGGAGATTGAACCCAAATCTGAAGGAAGTTGTCAAAAAGGAGGTTCTCAAATGGTTAGACGCTGGAATCATATACCCAATTTCTGATAGTGAATGGGTCAGTCCGACGCCGACAGTGCCGAAGAAATCGGGGATAACTGTTGTGGATACGAAGGATGGTGACAAGGTATCCACACGGCCTGTAACTGGATGGAGAGTCTGTATCGATTATCGAAAGCTCAACACTGCTACTTCCAAAGACCATTTTCCATTGCCGTTCATCGACCAGATCGTGGAGAAGTTAGCAGGACAGAAGTACTACTGTTTTCTGGATGGGTATTCGGGTACAATCAGATTGCAATCCACCCAGAGGATCAGGCAAAGACAACATTCACATGTCCTTATGGCACCTTTGCTTTTCGCAGGATGCCATTCGGGTTGGGTAATGCGCCTGCTACATTTCAACGATGCATGATGGCGATCTTTTCTGATATGATTGGTGATGCATTAGAGATCTTCATGGACGACTTTTCAATTTTTGGACCGCCATTCGAAGCCTGCCTGGATCAATTGGAGAAAGTATTGGAAAGATGTGTCGAATCCAATTTGGTGCTGTCTTGGGAAAAGAGCCACTTCATGGTCAAAGAAGGGATAGTGTTACGTCACGTAGTCTCTGAGAGAGGGTTCGAAGTTGATCGTGCTAAAGTCAAGGTCATATCCATGTTGCCACCCCCAACATCAGTAAAAGGGGTCATATCATTTTTAGGACATGCGAGTTTCTATCGTAGGTTTATCAAAGACTTTAGTACCATCTCCAAACCCATCTGTGGTCTTCTTTTGAAGGATGCGCCATTCATTTTTGATGAGGAATGTGTAAAAGCATTCAACATCCTAAAAAATAAATTGGTCGAGGCTCCTATCTTGAAACCGCCTGATTGGACTCAGCCATTTGAAATAATGTGTGATGCCAGTGATTATGCTGCTGGTGCAGTATTAGGGCAAAAGATTGATCGGAAACCGGTAGTCATTTGTTATGCTAGTAAAACTTTTTCTGAAGCCCAACTAAATTATACAACTACTGAAAAAGAATTACTTGCCATAGTATTTGCATTAGACAAGTTTCGATCATACATTTGGGGATCTAAGGTAGTAGTTTACACTGATCATAGCGCCGTTAGACACTTGCTCGCTAAGAAGGAGTCTAAACCTAGATTGATTAGATGGATACTTCTGTTACAAGAGTTCGATGTGGAGATCAAAGACAAGAAGGGAGCAGAGAATGTTGTGGCAGACCATCTTTCTCGATTGCCAGCTGAAGGATTGGAAGCAGGAATCAAGGATTCATTCCCAGATGAGCAGCTGTTGGAGCTTACTGGAGCCCCTTGGTACGCAAACTATGTGAATTTTTTGGCTACAGGAGCGATACCGACTCATTGGACCAAACAAAGACAAAAGCAGTTTCGCACATATGCAAAAAGATTTATATGGGATGATCCTGATCTTTTGAAGGTAGGAGAGGATCAAATAATTCGGAGATGTGTGCCTGATAGCGAAATTGGTGAGGTATTGGAGCATTGCCATGCGTCAGCATGTGGAGGGCATTTCAGTGGTAAAAAGACGGGGTACAAAGTTCTCGAAGCTGG
The DNA here is from genome assembly GCA_023525715.1 of Cichorium intybus. Classification (NCBI taxonomy): domain Eukaryota; kingdom Viridiplantae; phylum Streptophyta; class Magnoliopsida; order Asterales; family Asteraceae; genus Cichorium; species Cichorium intybus. Next base: position 163,306 of record JAKNSD010000032.1, read on the forward strand.
ATTATATTGGCCAACAATTTTCAGGGACGCACACCAAACTGCTAAAGAATGCCTCAACTGCCAGCAGTTAGGAAATATATCAAAGAGGGATCAGATGCCCTTGAATCCAATCCTGGTAGTGGACATTTTCGATGTCTGGGGAATTGACTTCATGAGTCCATTTCCTACGTCACATGGTTATGTTTATATTCTGGTAGCAGTGGATTATGTGTCTAAATGGATCGAAGCAGAAGCAACTCGTACAAATGATCACCATGTGGTGTGTAAATTCGTGAAGAAGAATATTTTCACCAGGCATGGAGTTCTACGAGTAATCATCAGTGATGGAGGGTCCCACTTCAAGAATTTTAAATTCGGAAGATTGCTAAAGCATTATGGAGTGAATCATCAAATTGCAACACCCTATCATCCTCAGACAAGTGGCTAAGTGGAAGTATCTAATAGGCAAATAAAGGAAATCCTGCAAAATACTGTCAAGACTGATAGAAAGGATTGGTCACTTAGGTTGGATGATGCGCTTTGGGCATACCGCACTGCTTACAAGACATCGATTGGAACAAATCCATATCGGTTGGTTTATGGAAAATGATGTCATCTACCGGTTGAGCTTGCCAATCGTGCCTTATGGGCAATCAAACAAGTCAACATGGATTACATGGAAGCAGGAAAGGAAAGGAAACTTCAGTTTTCGAAATTAGAGGAACTACGAGACGAAGCATACGAAAATGCGGCCACATACAAATCAAAGATGAAAAGGTATCACGATGCCAAGCTCCGCCTGAAATCTTTTGAGGTAGGGCAGAAAGTGTGGCTGTACAACTCGCGATTAAAGATGTTTTGTCGGGAAGCTCAGGAGTAAGTGGAATGGCCCTTATGCAGTCAGCATCACAGACTATGGCGCAGTAGAGATTCAGGATTTGAAGGGTGGACAACCATTCAAAGTCAATGGACATAGGCTCAAACCTTATGTCGTTGCAGGCACATTCCAGAAACTGGAAGTAGAAACGGTCGAACTCGTGGTGGATGTCCCGGTGTATACTGCATAAATCAGGTAAGTGTACGTCTGGCTGAAGACGTTAAACTTAGCGCTTGTTGGGAGGCAACCCATCGTGTCATAGGTTAGGTTCTGTACTTCTTAGAAATAATTAGGAAAAATACTATCATTAATTGCAGGTACCAGTGGTCCAAAGCAAGTGTGGGGTCGTGTGAAGAGATTTGAAATTTTAATGACCGCGCCGCGATTTTCTTACTTGCGCGATGCGGGGTCGTAAACCAACCCGATGCGCAGGGGTTATTTTGGTGACACGCGCGACGCGGGAATCGATCGGTCGGTTTTCTCCTATATTAAGGTAAGCCGCAACACTATTCACACACACCACGACTCGGAGCTCTGATCACCAAAAATTCTCGCGTTTTGTTCTTGCTCAATTCCTTGCCACTACTACAGTATGTCATTCTAACTAGCTATTACTCGCTTAAACTAGTGATTAAGTAGTTAATTTGAGTGATTGGTTCAAAAAGTTCAAAACTTAGAAATAGCCAATGCTGACTCATAGGGTGTTTGTTTCGCCAAATAGATACCCTAGATGAGTTAGTCGGCACTTAGGCTACCCTGTGGTGCATTTGGATTGAGTTTAAACATGTTGAAATTTGATTTGGGGTTGGTTTTTGGAAACAGCCGCTCGCCGCGCCGTGCCCTTACTCTTGGGCCGCGCCGTGGTGCGGTGGAGAAGATGAAGGACTTAATTTGAATTTTTTTTTCGTTTCTGCAGATCATGTTCAGACTAAACCACGACTTCCTCCAGTTTCCAGAGGGGCCAGGGGCCGCTACTGAGTACAGATCACGGAGAGACGCGTTGACGAGTCACCTGGTTCTTGAGGCGACCGTTATTGACAGGGCCATCCTCGGGGAGGCCGGGTTATGGGGCGAGATAGAGCCGTTTCTACATCGCACCTGGACCTAGGGGGATGCATCCTTCACATGTCGAGGCTGGGACAAGATCATGGCCACGGACGAGGATGTCGTATATACGGAGCTCCTCCTGGAGTTCCTTTCCACCATTGAGTACGCACCGAGGGCGACGGACCCGCGGGCGATGTTGATCCGATTTAGGTTGGGAGGCGTGCACTTGGAGTGCAGCCTTCGGGAGTTTGCCAGACGCACGGGGATATACGTGGAGGCAGATTTCCAGCACCGCCATTTTCCCCAGTTCTTTGAGGCATGAATTCAAGGGCAGCCGGAGCGGGTTGCCAACATGGAGGTTTGGGCACCGTCGTCCAACGTTATCTATGAGGCAGGGACCTCCTGGGAGAGCCACCTCTGCGACCCACTCCACCGCCTCATGCACCGCATCGTCTCCACCTCCATCATGCAGCGGGAGGGGGGCGAGAAGGTGTCTGGGGACGACATGACGTTTCTCTGGGTTCTCCTCGACCCCTCTAGGTTCATCCACCTTCCCTTCGCCTTAGCAGTCGCCCTATCCACCCGTGCGACGGGTGCCTCCACCAGCAGTCCTCTAGGCTGGGGATACTTCATCACCCGCCTAGCCCGATCATACCAGATCCTTACTGCCAGGACTGTTGCCACCTTGACCGCTTTACCTCCATCTCGCACTACTGCACGAGCTTTGGAGAAGATGGGGCTGATCGAGCAGCAGCGCCTGGGACAGTTCATCCGGGCACCGACAGAGCCACCCCAGGACCCCCAGCCGGCATACGCTCAGCCTGGCAGGAGACGCCGGAGAGCACCCGTACCAGAGCCAGCGCCAGCAGATCCACAGCCACATGAGGACTCAACGGCCATCCACCGACTGGAGGTCAGAGTCACGAGGATTGAGGACCAGTTTGAGTGGATCGGGGAGGTACTTTTACAGATCGCATCAGCGCAGGGTCAGCGCCCCCGACCATTCCCATCCAAAGCCCACGATCACGAGGCTGGATCCTCCAAGCCACCAGGTGGCAGTTGATGTCTTTTTCTTTTTCTTTTATTTTTGGGATATATGTACTGAATCTATGACACACCTTTATATTTTGTCTGTTTATATTTTATATTTGTTATGTTTGCTTTTAATGTTTTGTTGAGTCATGCATGTTATGTCAATTAGGAAGGAGTTGTCTCACACAAGTGTGGGGTCATCGTACCCCCTCCACTTGTCTTGACCACCGGCGTGTTCACTGTTGCGCCACAACTCCAGAATGCGAAAATCAAGAATTATGTTTTGTTCAAATTTGTACCTGTCATACCGAGTACCAACCAAGCAGTCCACCGTCCAAAAGGGTAACTCTTTCTCCCTTGTTCTAAATATTTTCTGTACAACGGGGATGTTGTACGGTTTTAAGTGTAGGGTGTGGACGGTCGAAAGAGTAGTTTTTAGCAACTTTTTCAAAATTTTTACTAAGTTGTAATTTTGAAACGAATGGTTTGTGATTGTGATAGCACTGGTATTTTTCAAGAGATACTGTTTATTTGTGATCATGCTATTAGTTAGTCAAACAAGTTGAGTTTTAGGAGTTAGACGATTGGATTGATTTAAGATTGAAATTTAGGAAGGAAATGTCAATCTGTGGCCTTTGTTGTTCGAGCCGGTAGGTCTAAAATGGGTGGGGCTTATGCACCTTGCCACCTAAGATCGTCCGTTCTGGGATGGTATTTCCGAAAGCTCGTTACACGGACAACATCGAAAGTCATGGACAATTCCTTAATGGCCTTTAGAATCTGAATGAGTAAGTACACTTTATTGTTGACAGAAAGTTTGTAATCAAGGATTCTCTAGAAAGCCATGAATTCCAAAGAACATTCTGATTAGGTTCTCGCGAACTATTTCACTCTAACTCTTGGGGCAATAAGCTTTGAAACTAAACACAGTCAAAAATTGTTTGAGTCTTAGTTAGAATTTATTAAAAACTCTCTTGCTTGGGGACAAGCAAGGCACAAGTGTGGGGTGTTTTACAACGCCTAGTGATATTACATATTTTAGTCGTTGTTGAGCCCTATTCTTAGTGAAATTATATCATATATCTCGTGGTATTCTCACTTTTTGTGCCAGTACTTGTTTGGAAGAAAATAATGAAAATAGGGACCAAAAGCGTACACATTGGAGAAAGTTTGGAAAAGAAGATAAAATCAGGAAAACACGTACGCGCGCCACGGAATCAAGCACGCGTGACGTGGATTCAATTAATCTTAGTTTTTCGGTGTTTTGATGCTTGTGTTTGATTGTGCTTGTTTGGATTGTGTTTGTATGTTATTTTGGCCTTGTTTGGGACTGTTTCCCTTACTGAAATCAGTAGCCAACTAGGTTAGCTTTTAGGGTTTGAACCTTGGCTAGTGACTGTCCCATTGGATCTTAGTTATTGGTTCAGTTCATACCTTGATTTGGGTTATGTTTGGATTGTTGAATGCCTTTGTTTACTTCTGAATTAGAGATGCATTTCTGATTTCAGAAAGTAACTAGGTTTAGGTTAAAGCTTAGCTTATTCTATGCTTGTTTTGGAATTGTCTAATCTAGGTTATGAGTTTTTGTGACAAGGGTTTGGAAACAAAAGTCCTCTGACTATAGCGTGACACTATAGTTGGTAATCTGTCCTTTAGTCTAACCACGTAGCTCCTGCGGATCGACCCTGACTGCCACTGTGCTAGTGTGTGTGTTAGGTTTTTCTTATTTTTTACCGCACGACGACCTAGGCGTGTCACAGTCACCATGGTACCCCCTATATATACATATTGCACAAAAAGCAAAGTGACAGGAACATATATTGATTTTGGTGAGGCGTCATAATTTTCGAGATCGGGCACGGCGTCAGGAAAAAGTTGGTCGCGACTTGGGGAATCTCGCACGGGGTGGGCTGGGGACACGGGTCGCTGTGCGAGGAAACAAGCCGAGGAGGGTCGTTCATGGGTCGTTGTGCGAGGAAGCGAGGCGGCGTGCGTGGGGCGAGGCCTTGTTCTCATGGTCGTTGGGCATCCTTGGCCTATGTTGGCCTTGCCATGGCCTTGCCTTGGTGGTGCTAGCCTCACACGCCTTGGTTGCTGGGCACCCGTGTCGGGCACTGATGGATTGCAGTCCCCATGGTACCCCCTATATATACATATTGCACAAAAAGCAAAGTGACAGGAACAGATATTGATTTTGCTGAGGCGGCATAATTGCTCATAACTAGCTCGATTCAAGTCGGATTGACACAAAATTTTGTGTGAGGCCTTTTTAACATGTAAGTAAGGGATTTCAATTAAAAAATCCGGTGATCGGGTCGTAGTTTTCCGTGGCCTATCGTTAGTCGATCCGAAAAGCCTGTGGTGTCGTAGTTCTACGTTACTGGCTCGAATCAAGTCGGATCGACACGAAATTTTTTGTGAAGAAATTTTAACATGTAGGTAAGGGATTGCAATTAAAAAATCCCATGATCGGGTCTTAATTTTCTGTGGCCTACCCGTTAGTCGATCCGAAAGCCTACGGTGCCGTAATTCTTCATTACTGGCTCGAATCAAGACGGATTGGCATGAAATTTTGTGCGACTCCTTTACAAGATAAATGAAAGGCATTTCAATAAGGAAAAACCATGATCGGTTTGTAGTTTTCCATCGCCTGGCTTTATCAGAGCCTAGAAGGCTTCGGTACCGCGGTTCTTAAAAACTTAGATCAAATAGAGTCGGATTCGCATGAGATTTTGTGTGAGTCCCTTTTAACACGAATGAAGAGTGTTGCAATACAAGAAGGTCATGCTTGGGGTTTTCCTTCATGGGTCTGTGTATGGCACGGTGCCTTGTTTCCCCGGGTCGTCGTATGGCACGGTGCCTTCGTTCTTAATTAATGAAAACATCATTGGCAAATGCTTTCGCAGTTGTTCGTCTTTCTTAAATCCAAGAATTTCACCTCTGACTATGAAATACGAATGCCCCCGACTTTCCCTGTTAATCATTACTCTGATCCCGAAGGCCAACATAATAGGACCGAAATCCTATGATGTTATCCCATGCTAATGTATACAGAGTGTATGATTGCTTTGAGCACTCTAATTTCTTCAAATTAACAGCGCCGGAGGCACGACCCGGCCAATTAAGGCCAGGAGCGCATCGCCGACAGAAGGGACGAGTAAACCGGTGCACACCTGAAGGCGGACCGGCCGACCCAACCCAAAGTCCAACTACGAGCTTTTTAACTGCAACAACTTAAATATACGCTATTGGAGCTGGAATTACCACGGCTGCTGGCACCAAACTTTCCCTCCAATGGATTCTCGTTAAGGGATTTAGATTGTACTCATTCCAATTATCTGAATCGTTTGAGCCCGGTATTGTTATTTATTGTCACTACCTCCCCGTGTCAGGATTGGGTAATTTGCGCGCCTGCTGCCTTCCTTGGATGTGGTAGCCGTTTCTCAGGCTCCCTCTCCGGAATCGAACCCTAATTCTCCGTCACCCGTCACCACCATAGTAGGCCACTATCCTACCATCGAAAGTTGATAGGGCAGAAATTTGAATGATGCGTCGCCGGCATGAGGGCCGTACGATCCGTCGAGTTATCATGAATCATCGCAGCAACGGGCAGAGCCCGCGTCTACCTTTTATCTAATAAATGCATCACTTCCAGAAGTCGGGGTTTGTTGCACATATTAGCTCTAGAATTACTACGGTTATCCGAGTAGCACATACCATCAAACAAACTATAACTGATTTAATGAGCCATTCGCAGTTTCACAGTCTGAATTTGTTCAGACTTACACATGCATGGCTTAATCTTTGAGACAAGCATATGACTACTAGCAGGATCAACCAGGTAGCATTCCTCTTCGACACAACCTACCATGCACGAACATGCCGATGCATGATAGACGGTCTTTTAGAAAAGCGAGAACACTCAATGAGGGAAAAATATAATCGATAAAGACCCTACAGCCCACATCGCGTTCCGTATCCAAGAAACCAAACGATGCTCTAAGGGCCATGCCATCGTTGCATAGGCAACAACAGTATGGACCATAGAGAGCGCTTCAAGGTTCGTTTAATGCCCCAAGGGACATATCACGAAGAGGGACTTTGATATAACCAAACAATGCCATTGATTAGGTATGCAGCACAGGAAACCCACCGGATGCTCAAGGCAAACTAAGCCTTGTAGCACTACTGAAGAGGTATCCACGCATGGAAGTTGCTGCTCAAGCAGACATCCAACCACCCGTAACAAACCAAACACCACTCATGCACCTTTACGGTAGACATCCCCGAAGACCATTCAGCTAAGAGCCACCCCCTTGGCACCAAGACCAAGCAAGCAACCAAAAGCCAAAACAACCCCCAGAATGCACCAAACTATACGCGAACAAGTTCATTAGAGCGACTGATCCTCATCACTACCAATTGCTAGCGGGGGCTTGGGCATTGGTAGTGATTTTGATCGTGATTTGGCAACTGATTCTCTGCACTACCGATTGCTAGCGGGGCTTGGGCAATGGTAGTGATTCGGGACTGATTTGGAGACGACACGCATGTTTAGAAGAGAATCCGAATCATTACACGCCTCCCATACTGATCCTCCCATAACGAATGGCTAGCGAAGCCTGCCACTAGTCGTGCTCGGTACGTAACAACAAGCTAGGAACTCAACGGGGTGAATAATGAGGCACCGTATCCTGGACCTAGTTTCGTCATTGTGCCTCCCATACGGATCCTCACATAACCGAATGCTAGCCGGGCTTGGGCAACCGGTAGTGGTCGGTACGTATCGAAAAGCTCGGGACTCCACTAAGCCAAAAATATGCGAGCACATCATCCACCATAGACTCTTGTAAACATGCGGGTCGTCTCTAAATCCTTGGCACCCGGTGCTTGTGATGCCAATTAAGTCGCCACCTCCACGATGCGAACACCGTCTCAACAGTGTAACACATAGATATCTACGTGCATGATGCCCGCGACCTGGGCACCACTAACGGTTGCCGGCAAAACGCGTCCAAACCCACAAGCTTATAGGCTAACTCCGACTAACTCCGACTAGCACCGCCTATCAGCTCTCGACACCCCCTATATATACAAATTGCACAAAAAGCAAAGTGACAGGAACAGATACTGATTTTGCTGAGGCGGCATAATTTTTGAAAACAAGCCATGGTTGGGCACTATCCGGGTGAATGATCGTGAAAAACAAGCCAAGGATCGAGGAAAACAAGCCAAGGATCTAGGAAACAAGCCCATGATCGAGGTAAACAAGCCGATGATCGAGGTAAACAAGCCGATGATCGAGAAAAAAAAGCCAATGATCGAGTAAAACAAGCCAATGATCGAGGAAACAAGCCGATGATCTTAGTAAACAAGCCAATGATCGAGGAAACAAGCCGATGATCGAGGTAAACAAGCCAATGATCGAGAAAAACAAGACAATGATCGAGGAAAACAAGCCAATGATCGAGGAAAACAAGCCAATGATCGAGGAAACAAGCCAAGCTTTTTTTTTATTTTGAGGCCGTCGTGCGGGGAAACAAGGCAAGGCGTGTGGTTCGTGGCCTTGTTCCCACGATCGTTGGGCATGGTTGGCCTTTGTTACCCGTGCTCGATCCAACCTCACAGGGCTTGGTCGCCACATCCCCGTGTCAGGCACCGGTGGAGTGCAGTCCCTATGGTACCCCTATATATACATATTACACAAAAAAGCAAAGTGACAGGAACAGATATTGATTTTGGTGAGGCGTCATAATTTTCGATATCAGGCACGGCGTCGGGAAAAAGTTGGCAGCGACTTGGGGAATCTCGGACGGGGTGGGCTGGGGACACGGGTCGCTGTGCGAGGAAACTGTTGGAATATGATAGCATAAAAACAACGCTGCGGAAACAGAAATCAAAATCGTATTCAACAGGATCACAGAATCATGCACACTTTTGTAACTGTAAAATCAAGAGGGTTCAAGAAAT
>JAKNSD010000032.1:172233-174733 GCA_023525715.1 Cichorium intybus
GTGACAACAATTAGTCAGGTCCGACTAACCTTTTGGAATGGGACGCGAAGACGTCTCTTTTACTTATTTCATTATCATAGTGTAATTGGGTTGAAACAATACCGTTTGAACAATGTAACTTTCCAATTATAATGTATGATGGTTGTTATCTACTTATGTTTCAATGTATGCAATGGTTGTGATGCTATGTCCCGTTCCGCCCCCAGACGATTCCGACATCGTGGTTTGGGGTGTGACATGCCCTTCCGTCAATTCCTTTAAGTTTCAGCCTTGCGACCATACTCCCCCCGGAACCCAAAAACTTTGATTTCTCATAAGGTGCCAGCGGAGTCCTAAAAGCAACATCCGCTGATCCCTGGTCGGCATCGTTTATGGTTGAGACTAGGACGGTATCTGATCGTCTTCGAGCCCCCAACTTTCGTTCTTGATTAATGAAAACATCCTTGGCAAATGCTTTCGCAGTTGTTCATCTTTCATAAATCCAAGAATTTCACCTCTGACTATGAACTACGAATGCCCCCGACTGTCCCTGTTAATCATTACTCCTCACACAACCGAATGCTAGCCGGGCTTGGGCAACCGGTAGTGGTTGGTACTTATCGAAAAGCTAGGGACTCCACTAAACCAAAAATATGCAAGCACATCATCTACCATAGACTCTTGTAAACATGCGGGTCGTCTCTAAATCCTTGGCACCCGGTGCTTGTGATGCCAATTATGTCGCCACCTCCACGATGCAAACACCGTCTCAACAGTGTAACACGTAGATATCTACGTGCATGATGCCCGCGACCTGGGCACCACTAAAGGTTGCCAGCGAAACGCGACCAAACCCACAAGCTTATAGGTCAACTCAGACTAACTCCGACTAGCATTTCCTATCAGCTCTCGACACCCCCCTATATATACATATTGCACAAAAAGCAAAGTGACAGCAACAGATACTGATTTTGCTGAGGCGGCATAATTTTCAAAAACAAGCCATGGTTGGGCACTATCCAAGTGAATGATTGAGGAAAACAAGCCAAGGATCGAGGAAAACAAGCCAAGGATCTAGGAAACAAGCCAAGGATCGAGGAAACAAGCCCATGATCGAGGTAAACAAGCCGATGATCGAGGTAAACAAGCCGATGATCGAAAAAAACAAGCCAATGATCGAGTAAAACAAGCCAATGATCGAGGAAACAAGCCGATGATCGAGGTAAACAAGAAAATGATCGAGGAAACAAGCCGATGATCGAGGTAAACAAGCCAATGATCGAGAAAAACAAGCCAATGATTGAGGAAAACAAGCCAATGATCGAGAAAAACAAGCCAATGATCGAGGAAACAAGCCAAGCTTTTTTTTTATTTTGAGGCCGTCATGCGGGGAAACAAGGCAACGCATGTGGGTCGTGGACTTGTTCCCATGATTGTTGGGCATGGTTGGCCTTTGTTACCCGTGCTCGATCCAACCTCACGGGGCTTGGTCGCCACATCCCCGTGTCGGGCACCGGTGGAGTGCAGTCCCCATGGTACCCCCTATATATACATATTGCACAAAAAGCAAAGTGACAGGAACAGATATTGATTTTGATGAGGTGTCATAATTTTCGAGATCGGGCACGGCATCGGGCAAAATTTGGTCGCGACTTGGGGAATCTCGCATGGGGTGGGCTGGGGACACGGGTCGCTGTGCGAGGAAACAAGCCGAGGAGGGTAGTTCACGGGTCGTTGTGCGAGGAAGCGAGGCGGCGTGCGTGGGGCGAGGCCTTGTTCTCGTGGTCGTTGGGCATCCTTGGCCTGTGTTGGTCTTGCCATGGCCTTGCCTTGGTCGTGCTAGCCTCGCACGCCTTGGTCGCTGGGCACCCGTGTCGGGCACCGATGGAGTGCAGTCCCCATTGTACCCCCTATATATACATATTGCACAAAAAGCAAAGTGACAGGAACATATATTGATTTTGCTGAGGCGGCATAATTGCTCATAACTTGCTCGATTCAAGTCGGATTGACACAAAATTTTGTGTGAGGCCTTTTTAACACGTAATTAAGGGATTGCAATTAAAAAATCCCGTGATCGGGTCGTAGTTTTCCGTGGCCTATCGTTAGTTGATCCGAAAAGCCTGCGGTGTCGTAGTTCTTCGTTACTGGCTCGAATCAAGTCGGATCGACACGAAATTTTGTGTGAGGCCTTTTCAACATGTAGGTAAGGGATTACAATTAAAAAATCCCGTGATCGGGTCGTAATTTTCCGTGGCCTACAATTTAGTCGATCCGAAAGCGTGCGGTGCCGTAATTCTTCGTTAGTGGCTCGAATCAAGACGGATTGGCATGAAATTTTGTGCGACTCCTTTACAAGATAAATGAAAGGAATTTCAATAAGTAAAAACCATGATAGGTTTGTAGTTTTCCATCGCCTGGCTTTATCAGAGCCTAGAAGGCTTCGGTACCGCTGTTCTTAAAAACTTAGATCAACTAGAGTCGGATTCGCATGAGATTTTGTGTGAGTCGCTTTTAACAC